>SJYO01037955.1:60106047-60197232 GCA_006410555.1 Capra ibex
AACTTTTTCTTATCTAAGTACATACACATATTGTCTCAGTGAAATGTGGCTTTTGATTGCGTCGTAACAATTAGTCGTCACACTTGGGGTACCTGACACCCAGGGGTACGCCGGGTGGTCCGAGGAGACGGGTACCCTGAAAGGTCCGTTCTTATGACCTCACCCGACGGTAAAGGAAGGGGTCCCCTAGAAGGGGTGGGTCCCTAGCTTGGGTCCAGAGGGTGTTAACGCCCGTCTAAGAAATGGTTGCCAGTGGTCCCTTCTGGTTTCGCTTTCACTTTCAACGAGTCAAGTCAAGTCAAGTCAAGTCAGCGAGTCAGCACAGGCTGAGAAACACTGGGGTACTTAGCGTCGTGCGGTCCGGAGGGACAGGTAGTGGTAGAGGACCTCAAGTGAGTCTGAGTGCAGGTAGGTCAGTCACTACGGTAGGTCGGTAGAGTAGGAGACAGCAGGGGAAGAAAAGGACGGGGGTTAGGGAGGGTCGTAGTCTTAGAAAAGGTTACTCAGTTGAGAAGAGTACTCCACCGGTTTCATCACCTCAAAGTCGAAATCGTAGTAAGGAAGGTTTCTTTAGGGTCCCGACTAGAGGAAGTCTTGCCTGACCAACCTAGAGGAACGTCAGGTTCCCTGAGAGTTCTCAGAAGAGGTTGTGGTGTCAAGTCTTCGCAGTTGAGAAGCCACGAGTCGTATGAAGTGTCAGGTTGAGAGTGTAGGTATGTACTGGTGTCCTTTTTGGTATCGAACTGATCTACCTGGAATCAGCCGTTTCATTACAGAGACGAAAACTTACACGATAGATCCAACGAGTATTGAAAGAAGGTTCCTCATTCGTAGAAAATTAAAGTACCGACGTTAGTGGTAGACGTCACTAAAACCTCGGGGTTTTTTATTTCAGACTGTGACAAAGGTGACAAAGGGGTAGATAAAGGGTACCTCACTACCGTGGCCTACGGTACTAGAAGTAAAAGACTTACAACTCGAAATTCGGTTGAAAAAGTGAGAGGAGAAAAAGCACTGTAACATGTCCTCTGTCCCTAGTTCTGGTAGGGGTACCTTTTCTTTATGTTTTTTCGTTTTACCGACAGACCCCTTCGGAATGTTTATCGACACTTTTCTTCTCTTCCCTTTTCGGTTCCTCTTTTCCTTTCTATAAGGGTAGACTTACGTCTCAAGGTCTCTTATCGTTCTTCTCTACTCTTTCGGAAGAAGTCGCTAGTTACGTTTCTTTGTCTCCTTTTGTTGTCTTACCCTTTCAACGAGTCAGTACAGGTTAAGAAACGTTGGGGCACTTCATATGTTAGACACCTTAGCATGTTAACATATGTCAGGTTCGGACTTGTGACCTCACCCGTCGGTAAGGGAAGAGATCCCCTAGAAGACCTGGGTCCTTAGGTTGATCCCAGAGGACGTAACGTCCACCTAACAAATGGTCGACTCGATGGTCCCTTCCGGACCATATATTAGTTACTATGAGGTTGTATTTTATTTTTCGAATTTTTCTTAAATTTTCTTATGTTCTAAAAGACGCAGGAGACTCGCAACTGGAATAGAAATTTTTTTCTATCATTTTGATACCTTCTTTTGGCAATGATGTGATATAGAGTATACCTTGATCAAATTCCCCATTCACAACATTACTTAACCTTCTGTCTTCATTGGTGCTCTAGTAAATTTTAGTTGTTTAATTTATGTTTAGCTTAGTCTACAAGAGTCATACTAATAACGTAAAGTTGTTCTCATACTGGACTTAGGGAAATAAGGTGATGGCAGACCCACTTGACACAGCCCCTGGACAACCTTGAGGTAAAAGCGTACTGGTGGCGTCGTTCCACAAGTCTCTTGAGTTCGTTTTGAACTCTGAAGCGACGGGTCTCACAGGGAAGTAGGGGTCCCACCCGTCGACCCACTCCTTCGTCCCGCGCGTGGGGTCCTCCGGAATCTCGGGACCCCGTCCGCGTGTGGACGACACGGCACCCAAAGAGGTGGACTTTACACCCAGTCAGCGACCCCGAAAGTTAGTGCAAGGAGTAGCCGTGACGAACTGAGATACACTTTCACAATCAACGGGTCAGTACAGGTTGAAAAACACTAGGGCACCTGACATCGGACGGTCTGAGGAGACAGGGACCCTAAGAGGTCGTTCTTATGACGTCACCCATCGGCGAGGGAGGAGGTCCCCTCGAAGGGGTGGGTCCCTAACTTCGGAGGAGAGAGCGTAGAGGACGGGACCGCCCGCCTAAGAAATGGTGATCGCGGAGGACCCTTGATGGTAAACGAAATACAGACACTGAAATACACTCTGACCTAGGACGTCGTAAGATCCTTCGAAGTTTCTACTACAAAGTCCTGTAAAACATGATACTTGGAAAGTAGACGGTTCCAAGTAACTTTGTTTAGTGACGTTGACTACTTGGACTGTAGTTTTAACTGAGACACCAAAGGACCTTTTTGAACCGGAACGAGACTAAGACACCAACGGGAACCACAAGACAATTGCTGGGGTCGATTCGTCCTATTGAAGATTATTTGTACTACATTTCCCCTTTTTTACTACACCAGGTTCTTCCGTCAGACTTATCTATAAGATTACTTCGGTGCCTTCGTAGACAGTCTCGGCCGTCTGTACAGGGTGGGTGGGACGGCCCTCTGCTTTTCTTTGCCCACTCTTCCGAATGCTAGGTGCGAACAGTGTCGGGTCCCTCTGACGAGTTTGGTGCTAACAGTTGCACAGACAACTATAGACACAGACAATTTCGGAGCGTAATTCTAGACCAAAAACACCTCGAAATAAAAAGAATCTAATAGAATTTACATCGTGGAAAGTTTAATTATTCGTAAAGAAATAATACGACGTCTCTTAAGGTCACTTCGACATTAGGTTGTACATAAAACTTTTTCTTTTACGACACTTGTTTAAGACGTCGACGTTGTCTTAGTCGAACGAAACGGAAGTGCGCCTACACGGGTCAGTCTGTAGGACTGGGCTCTCGGGTCCGGCCCATTGTGACCTACTAATTGTTTCGTGTCACTGGCACGGTGGGATCTCTGCTCGATTTCTGGGACGAGGGGTCGTCGCCCCGAGTAGCGCGTGGGGTGGGGACACTACTTGTCACTGAGGTCGGACCCCCTTTAATGCGCATCCAGACTTACGCCCAGAGTGAAGAAGTCCTCATAAACATGTTTTGTTCCTCATTTAATTGGTGGGCCTTACTAAAGGGTCCCAGAAACTTTCGTTAGGTAGGCAGGCGGCCGTGAGAACACGGACTCTACGGAAATACCGACGTCCAGACCCTGTAAGAGGACGGTAGACGGTCAGAGTAAGAAGACGCCTGGGTTTTTAGAGGTGGACGAAATCTTTCAATTAATAATTTATGAGAGTTACCGACAACTCGACGTGTTATCGGATCCGTCCCAGAGCTCACGTAATGGGATAGAACGGGGGATAGATCGGGTCTGAATTGACGGAAACTAGAATAGAGCACCATCTATGTCTTGACCTTATTAGTGGTAAATTTATATAATCCGACAAACTGTATCCATGATGTGTGTTCCTTTAGTTATTACTAATATGTTAGTCGTCTATGTTACATTTGCCGTATGGCGTTTCAGAAATACCCCCACTCTATCGTAGAGTCTTTGGGGCCGGCCGCAGTTATCGGTAATCAAGAGGTTTCGCCCGTGAACTTGAACACACACACACACGTGTGCTCGGTCCGATGGGCCCCCCATTTCCTTGGACTGTCTCCACTCCAAGTCTCTGTATCTCTCTTCAGCCCGAATTCGTAGCACAGAGTCCCAACCGGTTCTGAGTAACTTGAAAACTTTTGGACGCAGAGAAACCTACGACGAAGAGAACTTCGGTCCTTATCGGGAAACTTTCAAGACGGGTTAAATCTGTTTAAGATTGCCGATTTCTCCGGTATCAGTTCCAGCGAGTCAGCTCAGGTTGAGAAACGCTCGGGTACCTCCGGTCTTATGACGTCACCCATCGGAAAGGGAAGAGGTCCCTGAGAAGGGTTGGGGTCCTAGTTTGGGTCCAGAGGGCGTGACGTCCACCTAAGAAATGGTTGATTCGGCGTTCCCTTCGGGTACGACGACGACGACGATTCAGCGAAGTCAGCACAGGCTGAGAGACGTTGGGGTATCTGTCGTCGGGTGGTCCGAGGGGGCAGGGACCCTAAGAGGTCCGTTCTTGTGACGTCACCCAACGGTAAAGGAAGAGGTTACGTACTTTCACTTTTCACTTTTACTTCAGCGAGTCAGCACAGACTGAGGATCACTGGGGTACCTGACGTCGGGTGGTCCGAGGTGGCGGGTGCCCTAAAAGGTCCGTTCTCGTGACCTCACCCCACGGTAACGGAAAAGGCTCCCTTCGAGTATTAGTGGTAATTTAGGTTTACGGACTTTGTGAATAATACTGGGATCGTGACCGTAGCTTCTTCTAGAGAATTTCGACTTGAAACCAAAAGTGTGGGTCCCACGGAGAGAGTCGACCCACCCCCACCCCCGCCACCACCCCTCACTCCAACCTCCTCTGTCAGGTCAGTCATAATAAAAGAGGTTCCGGGACCTTAGGACTGTCAGAGGATTTGCTTAAAGGTGGCGGTCCAGTAAACCCTTGTTTTTTATGAAAAGTGAGTCCTTCTATAGACGTTCTCAAGGAGTTTTGGGTGTCTGGGTAGTGGTGTAGACTTTCAACCAGTTGCGGTTCCTAAGAACCAGTTCTGACTTTTTAATTCTTTACCTGAACCACTTTGCCGGTGTCAGTAGTTGAAAGGTCTGACGAGTCCCCCGCCCTCTCCTCGGTGTCACTAGATGCACGGGGCTCAGGAGGGCCGGTCCGGGTCTCCACGAGCCCGGCCAAGACCACTGTATACCCGGAGGGGCCTGTAGTCGGTGACGCGTCGTTTGAGCGGGAGGGAGACGGCCCTCGGTAGTTCACAGAGTCGCCTTTTGCAGTTAAGAAGACAAATGTAGATCGCAGCGACTACCGAACCGTGCGGTTGTAGGACCCGTTTGCACCGTAGCTCTCGTTTCAGGCGTTTTTATCCTGCGGCGGTAAGAGAGGAGAATACTTTAACTTTCGAGAGCCTTCCCTGTGTCTGTCTGCGGCGAAATACCGGGAAGCGAGGGGAGAGGTGGGATCGACAGTTTAAATGACAACTTCGAAAAGAAACATTAGTGTGCTAATGCGTGAAGTAGTGGACGGGGTGGGGGTAGTAAGGTAGATTACCAAAATTTCCCTTTCCTTTAATGAACAGAAGCGTCGGTCGTGAACTGTGAAAATACCCAGTAAACATTGCTTCGGTAAGAAGCCGAAATTACCTCTGGAACTAAGACTGGCCACACTTATTAACAGTGCTCCACTAATTAATTTATAAGTGGTGAGGGGATATTTTAACTAGTTGTATAATGTAATGTGACGAGACTTTCAATAAAATAAAGACGTAAGCTGAAGTTTAAGATACGTAAATTTGTTCGAAATTCGAACTCGATGTATTAAATGACGTATAATTAATATGTATGTGTGCCTGGTTCATTCCTTTTCACAAAATGTGGATAAAAAAAAAATTGAGACATTTTACACGGGGGTACTGATTGTCGTCACTTCTCAGGACAGAAGCCTTCCTTTACGGAACATAAACGAAGAGGACGCTCCTGTCTCCCGAGCAGAGACAACCGTCTAAACTTCAAGAGACTCGCAACCGAACTAGACTTTATTTAAAGGCTCCGTTTTTCATTATAATCGTTTCCGTTAAACCATATATTTTACAACCGAAAATTTTACGGTAGGGCCCTGTCCTGCGTTATCACTCAAAGTGCTAGGTAGAGAAGAGGTGGTGTCGACTCACCCCAACCCCCCGTCCCCCACCTCGGGGTCCGGCTCCTGAGACGATTTTGATTCTTCTTCAGCCCCGGGGGTATTGGTGGCACTTGGGGTCTCGACCAAGGGAGACCCCAAAACTGTCAGACGCATTTACTTACTTTAAGAAGGATCTTCCAGCCAGGGAGAAGGAACGTAAAGGGAGTGTTCCCGTCGCGAAGAGATCAGTGTCTCACACGCCGCTCGCCTCTTCTAACGGACTTTTTAGGTCTGGAGATTAAGGTTTGCACTTTGAGCCACAGTCTCTACGACTTTCCGGGTGTTAGTTTAGTGTACAATACTGATTGTTCTTGTCTACCTTACTCCACTTAATACAATCTTGGATACCTTGATTCATAGCCCTTTTAATACTTTTTATGTTTGTTTTTTGTTAGACCAAAAGATATCTCAAAAAAGTGAACTGGTCCCTTATTATCTGTATTTTCCCTGACCATGCCCGTGTGACGTCTGTCTGTGACTGGTCGCGGCCGAGTAGTCTACCGCTGTTGTGCCCGTTGTGAGGGGTCTCTCTACGGCCGCGGGCGGGTCGTGTCTGTCCGTGGACCCGCAGGACCTGGTCGGCTCGTCGACTTCCGATCGTGAGTGGAGTCCGGGGACTCGGCCGTCTTCGTGGAGTCTGCTATATGTCGTGTCGGGGTGGAGCCTAGGTTCACGTGGGTTAGGTGGGTACCTGTGAGATCTTCTGGACCCTCCACGGGGAAACTTACGTTTAAGGACTAAATTAACTTCATTCGTATTCGTTAGTTGAGGAAAAAAAGGTCCGGCAATTTTACAGTAACTTACTTGTATCGTCTAAATTCTTTTTCTCTCGTTTTTTTTATTTATTTTAAGTCGAATTTGTTTGAACGACAAACATCTGAACTAGGGTACCTAGACGACACCAGTTCTACTAACCCCGTCGCCGGTACCCTTACTTAGGGTGTTTCCCTGACTCAAATTAGTAGGTTAGGGTCTGACATAACTAAAACCCTGATGAACGTTACTGATATATTTATTCGGTAAAGAAACGTTGACATAGATGTCGGCCAGTACTTGGGTTTTGGAAGTGTTGGACCAGGTTTCACTTAATACGGGGCGTCTTTATTTAATTATTTTGCTTGTGTCGGTCCGAGGAGGTGGTTGAATAAAAGTGCAAAGTTCTCGAATTTTTATATTTTAGTTATTAGTAAATCAGTATTCCCATTTACTTCGCTGTATTGTAGTTTCATATGGGAAATCGGTAAGTTCAGTAGGATCCATTAAATAGAGTAGTTTTCCGTCACCATTATTAGGAAAGGTGAGCCTCTGTTCGACGGTGTGTCGACGACATAATAGGATCTCATTTGTTCAACCCTCTTTTATAATTTTTAGTTATAGACAAAGGAAGATAGTCTGGTCTACCGTAGGTAGTATTTAGACGGGGACATTTCTCAAGAACCTCGACCCACGGGTCTGACTCCTTCCGTTGACTTACTTGGCGTATTTTGCTTCGAGACGAGTTACCCCTTACTGTCAACCTAAAGAAATTTTTACGTCATAAAATGCTAACATTTTTAAACGACTTTAATATTAATACCCCCTTTTTTTAGATAGTATCGGTACCCGTGTCTTTCCTTCGTTAATGGTCGTGACGTTTCATTTTCACGTGTGCCGTCGAAAGTTGTCGAAGGTGTGCACTCGGAGCAACAACCTAACTAACTCAACCAGTAAGTAAGTAAGAACCCCGGCCCTCGAAAGGTCGCCACTGCAAGTCCGTCGTCGGGGAGGTGAACCTCCTAGATAGGGAGGCAGTATGGAAACAGTGTGCATTGTAAGAGAGGGTTCTGCAGATAAGGTTCAAAACTGTTCAAAAAAGACTTGTGGTAACTGGGTCATCCTCTGGGCACTACGGTCCTCAACCTCCCTCGGCACACTTTGGTCCAGGGGGTCTCCACACAGAAAGGGGTCCGTGTGATTCTGAGTCCCTAAGGACAGACGACCTCTCGTCTTTTGTGTTTTGGGGAGTTTGTGTTAGTGCAGAGTCCTTACCGGTTGGGTCCAAACCCCTGAATTCAATGCAACAGGAGCGAACCTATTTGGCAAAGCTAGAGGGTAACAGGCAATGTCGGACTCGACACAAAAGGGTCTAAGTTTTGATTTTGAGGTTGGGGATCGTGGAACCTTACACTGACAAACCTCTACCAGGAAACATTTGTCCACTTCCAATTTACTCCAGTCTTCCCACTCGGGTTGAGCGATCCTGACCAAAGGGTTATCCTCCTTTTCCACGACTCTTCCGGTGGACACTGGGGTTCTCACCAACCACGGGCCTTTGGCGACGACGACCCTCGAGCTCCTCCCTACCTTCACACTCTACTGTGTCAAGACTCCAACCTCCGGGGGACAGAAGCTGTGAAACAGTCCCACCGGGGGCGTTTGAACTTGTTGTAGGGGCCTTAAATTCGAGTCACATTGCCGAAGGAGTCGCACTATCTAAATGTGTCCTCTCAAGGTATTTCTTTAAGAAATAACTAACTATGAACTTAATTTTTTTTTGGACTTCCCTGGGGGTCTATTTAAATAAAATCCCATTTAGAATGGAACACAGTCAAATTCCCCTTTACGGGTATAAAGTAAAATATTATTACCACAAGGGAAGGAGTCATCGAATCTACAGGGGTTTGAGTAATAGGGGTGGAAACTTCTACGTGGGTCTAATTCCGGGGATGAGTTGAGACTGTCCAGGAGTGTCACAGGTTCCAGTCCGTATCAACGGTCCATAAATATTTGTTCTTGATTCCATTCTAGACCGACGCCTTCTCAGGAGTAACACCGACTAACAACCTCTAAATATAAAGTAGTTTTCCGGATATATTAAAAACGTGTATGGAAGTAAATCCCCAAGTATTAAGTTGTGGCTCCTCTGAATGACTTCAACGAAAATATTTTAAATAAAATTAACCTCCCACTGAAGTAATCTTTCCTTTTTTCTCTTCAATGTTGTCCGTTGCGGCTTCATATTTCCTAGCATTCTCAGACGACACTTGTTGGTATACGGTTATTTCGCTTAAAATTTCTGTAGATTTATGTACGGACATACAAAAGGATCGTTTACACTAGAATCCCAGATGAGGAACAATTCCTTCCGAGGCGCACCACAACTGAGAGACGACCCCTCAAATGACGATAGTGTCTATTCTCCAGTAAGGTGTCTTTCCCCGCTTCGTGTTCCTTGCGACTGTGTCTCGTCTCCAGAGGTTTTTCGTCCGAAGGTTGGAGGGGGCCGGACGCCCCACTAACGTCGAGGATGGACGGACGTCGACGAGTCGACTCGGGAGCCTCTTCGGCCACCTCCTTCGCCTCTTTGGCGACGGAGCGTACTACAGTCTTGTACTGTCTCCCGAAGAAATAATAAGGTCCCTGTTAGGTTTAGACTCTGTTCACTGTCTACTGTGGCTCAGACTTCGTTGCACAGGGTAATCTTTACAAATGAGACTCCTATTAGACGGTCGAGTACACTGCAGGAGGGATTTCGTGGTAGAGAGAGTCAAGAGCGGACCTCTCAGAGAAAGTCTGGCCCACGAATAACCCTGATTCCCGACTCTCATCTTGGCGTTAGCACTTCAATGAGGTAAGTGACTGATACCGAAAAGAAAGTGTCCGTACTCATAGACTCGAGAACGAAAGACGAACCAAGTCTTGGTTTTTATTTATAAACCTAATATTTCTCGACTTATAGTTAAGAGTCTTTGTAGTGTCAACAAGAGTGAATTATGACATAAAGTGTAACAGTTTACCTAATGTTTACTCTGTGAGGCTCTTTCAGTGGGTTTCACGTGACTTCACTTCAGGTCGAGAACACTGGAGGCCCTGACATCGGACTGTCCGAGAAAACAGGTTGAGGTCCGTTCTTACGACCTCACCCGTCGGTAAGAGAAGAGGTCCCCTAGAAGGACTGGGTCCCAAACTTGGACTCAGAGGGTGTAACGTCCGTCTACGACGTGACCGACTCGGTGGTCCCTTCGGGTTTCGAGTGCCTTTCGGTAGAGGCTGGGACTCTGAGTCGAAGAGGAAGTTTCTACCGACCTTCCCCCCGGGTCGTAGTCCTAAGGACGGCTCACTGTAGTGCACTCCGACTCTGGCAGTCAGTCCACTCGGAGAGTACCTGGGGGGGGGGGTTTAGACGACCACGAGTTATCGAAAAAGAATCCTTGGTAAATTAGTAATTGTGTGAAGATTTTCCCACCATTCTTGCACTTGAGAAATTTAGATCCACCAACGATTCTCTGACTATAAATTGTAAAACTCTTAAAAGTAGAAATAGTCTAGACAAAAAAGGTACCGTCTGTCCTAGAGTTCTAGACAGTTCTCCCAATTTGATACGGAAATTGTCTTCAAATACGTCAAAATTTTTATAATCAGGGAGAAGAGGTCTTTAATAAAAGAGGTTCAGATTAAATAATTACTTGAAAGTCGTAGGAGTGAGTCCGATTACTGTTAATAAACGAACATAAATGATTGACTTATGAGTTGTTTCTTTTGTAGATACGCGGTCTGTCGTAAAAGAGGAAAACGCGAAGGAAAAGGACGAACGGACGAGTCAGTAACGTCAGTACAGCCTGAGAAAAGCTGAGGCACCCGACTTCGGTCGGTCCGAGGAGACAGGTACCTTAAGAGATCTGTTCTTATGACCTCCCCCCACGGTTCGGGAGGAGGTCCCCTAGGAGGGTTCGTCCCTAGTTGGGTCCAGAGAGTATAGGGGACGTAACAGGCCGTCAAAGAAATGGTGATTACGGTGACCTTCGGGGTAAAGGACGAATCCAATCTGATGAAGGCTTTGGTCTAAACTTTTGAACTTACTTTATCTGTTTACTCTAATTGTCGGTAAAGGTTTGGACTCCGGCCCTCCTTATTGTCAATATTCATTTAGACGTAAAATAATTAACTAAGTGACTAGTCTAGGGGACGCAGAAGCAGCAGTAGTAGTAGTGGTCTGAGCCTGACATGAAGACCACCTTTACTTCTTTGGCGTAAATGTTAGATCGTAAAGATACATTAAAATCCGATATTCTCCTTAATACGTAGATATAAGAGTATAAGTAACCTTCCTGACTACGACTTCGACTTTGAGGTTAGGAAACCGGTGGACTACGTTTCTTGATTGAGTAACCTGTTCTGGGACTACGACCCTTTCTGAGTCCCGTCCTCTTCCCCTGCTGTCTCCTACTCCACCGACCTATCGTAGAGGCTGAGTCACCTGTACTCAAACTCATTTGAGGTCCTCAACCACTACCTGTCCCTGCGGACCACACGACGTCAGGTACCTCAACGTTTCTCAAACTGTGTTGACTCGCTGACTTGTCGTTTCAGAGTAGAAGGGCATAGTCTGAAGGGACCACCGACTGGCCATTGGTGTTGTTGTTGTTGTTGTTGTTGTTGTTGTTTGGGTGGACGGTTACGTCCTCTGTGCCCAAACTAGGGATCGAGTCTTTCTAGGGGACCTCTTCCTTTTCCGTAAAGTGAGGTTATAGGAACGGACCCTTTAGGGTACTTGTCTCCTCGGACCACCCGATGTCAGTTACCCCAGTGGTTTCTCAGTCTGTCCTGAATCATTGATTTGTTGTAAGTGTCTAATAAATGCCATTGTAATATAGAAGAAGAGGGATCCTTTAAATCATATGAAAATGTCGTTTATACATATATAAAATATGTATTTGTATTCGTAGAAAACGGTAAATAAAACCAGTAGTCAAATATATAATATAATTTACAAGGTACAACACGAAAGAGTGAGACGAGGATCATTTTTGGGTGGTTCTCCGTTCACCTTGATCACCTCCATTCTTCAGCCATAACCTTTAAATTTTCAGTGACCATCTAAATCTTTCCATTCGTAGTGTCCTTTTGCATTGAACCTCTTGTCTCCCTTTGGACTCCCCGGTACTTCGTGGCTTCCTTTTCCTTTGTCGTTAATGACTTCTATTTTGAACTCTAGCAGTGTAATTAATAAAACATATTGAATATCATTCATATATCAGTTTGTCTATACAAACTCTACCTTATAAACCTTTCGTAGTAAACCGTCATTATGACTTTATTTTATATGTATACGGAAACTGGGTCTCTAGAGTCTGAACTTTGCGATAATGTGTCTTTATTTTCGTTTACTCTTACGTACGTGTTCCTATAATGTCCCAGAGACGTTTCTCGTTCGCTGTCCCTTGTCATCTCTACGGAAGTAATCCCTTCGCTCACTTGTTTGGTGTCACGAGAGGAAAGTAAGGTACCTTATATTGTGTCGGCAGCTTTTCTTGCTCTCGACTTGTGACGCCTCACTTTCGAATCCCTTGCATTTGTACGTCGTCGCATTCTGTAACTTTGTCCTCATGTCTCTACCCCCTCGATCCGAATCTTCTCCGGTCGTAGAGTCCCTGACCGCCCTTTTTTTTTAGATTCGTATAAACCTCGGGAACTTTCTATTTATGTAAACTTACTCATTACTAGTTATAAAAAGGTTTGACTTATTTTGTCTGTCTTCTTTAGGTGGTTTCGGGTAGTCCTATTTCTCTTTCTTTTCGCGTGCCCGCCGGTCCCCAGTGCCCCAGCCACACGTTCCGCGTAACCATGCTCCCATTGTTGCTGGCATACTCAGAGGAGTCTTAGCTACCTCGGCCCTCTGTCACCCCTTTCGGATATGGTACGTCCCGCAACAGAAAGTTTTTATTCGGTTCTTTCCTAAAAACGTCGAAGGGACTACCGAGTCTACCGTTTCTTAGAAGGACGTTACGTCCTCTGGACCCAAGTTAGGGACCCACGCCTTCTAGGGGACCTCTTCCCTTACCGATGGGTGAGATCATAAGAACGGACCTCTTGAGATACCTGTCCCCTCAGACCTCCCGACGTCATAAAAAGGTCTATTTATTTCCGACTTTCTTAACTAACTGATGTTAGGTATAATTAATTTCTTTTTTTTTGAATAGGTACGACTTCAATTTGTTATGATTTACCTTTGAAACTAGCTGTATTTTCTTTATCTCTTTGAGTCAAGTCAAGTCGGAGAGTCAGCATAGGCTGAGAAGCGTCGGGGCACCTGACGTCATACGGTCCGAAGAGACAGGTATTGGTCGAGGGTCTCGAACGAGTTTGAGCACAGGTAGTTCAGCCACTACGGTAGGTCGGTAGCGTAGGAGCCAGCAGGGGAAGAGGACGGAAGACAAAAAGGGTCGTAGTCCTAGAAAAGGTTCCTCAGTCAAGAAACGTAGTCCACCGGTTTCATAACCTCAAAGTCGAAGTCGTAGTTAGGAAGGTTTCTTATAAGTCCTGACCAAAGGAAATCCTACCTGACCAACTTAGAGGAACGGCAAGTTCCCTGAGAGTTCTCAGAAGAGGTTGAGGTATCAAGTTTTCGTAGTCGAGAAGTCACGAGTCGAAAGAAATATCAGGTTGAGAGTGTAAGTATGTACTGGTGACCTTTTTGGTATCGGAACTGATCTGTCTGGAAACAACCGTATCATTACAGAGACGAAAAATTATACAACAGATCCAACCGGTATCGAAAAGAAGGTTCCTCGTTCGAAGAAAATTAAAGTACCGACGTCAGTGGCAGATGTCACTAAAACCTTAGGTTCCTTTATTTCAGAGAGTGACAAAAGTAACAAAAGGGTAGATAAACGGCACTTCACTATCCTGGTCTACAGTACTAGAATCAAAAACTTACAACCCAAAATTCAGTCCAAAAAGTGAGAGGAGAAAGTGAAAATAGTTCTCCGAGAAATCAGGAAGAAATGAAAGACGGTATTCCCACCACAGTAGACGTATAGACTCCAATACCTATAAAGAGGGCCGTTTGAACTAAGGTCGAACAAGAAGTAGGTCGGACCGTAAAGCGTACTACATGAGGCGTACATTCAATTTGTTCGTCCCACTGTCATATGTCGGAACTGCGTGAGGAAAGGGTTAAACCTTGGTCAGACAACAAAGTACAAGTAAAGATTGACATTGATGTCTTCACCATTTATACATATATTCGTAACTTTATAAGAGTTAGAACTTAAGAAAATTCCTATTGACTGATAAATTTCATTTTACATTACATTAATCTAAAACACTCGAAATATAGTATCCATTTATATTATATATAGTAACATTTTACCTTCGTGTAAGAATATTCTAAGAACACAATTGTATAATCTATATTTTAAATTTTCGTATAAAATAACTTGATTAAAGCTTATAACATTTGAGTTCTTTGGTCATTTTTGTATATTAATTTTTCTACATACAAATTACTCGGTTATTACTCTATTTCATCTTATTATTAAAATTTTTGGACGGAAGGGATTCTTCCGTCTTTTCCTATTTGTTCCTTTTTCTTTTCTACCTGTCTATCGTTCCTCTAGGTTGACCAGGGAGGATTTCCTTTAGCCAGAACTGATAAGTAACCTTCCTGACTACGACTTCGACTTTGAGGTCGTGAAACCGGTAGACTACGTTTCTTGGCTGAGTAACCTTTTCTGGGACTACGACCCTTTCTAACTTCCGCCCTCCTCTTCCCCTGCTGTCTCCTACTCTACCAACCTACCGTAGTGACTCACTTACCTGTCCTCAAACTCACTCGAGACCTTCAACCCCGACCTGTCACTTCGGACCACACGACGTTTGGTACCCCAGTGTTTCTCACTGACTTTACTTGACTTGACTCTGAATTAGGTTTAATATTGTTATCAGTGTAATTTATATTCTCTAGATTTTTGTGGCCAATTTACCATCTCTGACAATCTTGACTATCTTTTTGTTCTGGGTTGATACATGACAGATATTCTTTATTCGAAGTTTATGTCTTTGTGTCGATTTAATTTTATTTTCTTTTACAATTTTACCTGTCGGTCGTTCCGGGACGACATGTCATGTCCCTTGGGACGACTTGCAATGCACCGTCAGACCAACCCTCCCTTCGAACCTTCTTACTTTTGCACATATGTATTGACGCAGGGAAACGACGAGTGGACTTTGATAGTGTCACGACAATTAGCCGATATGAGGTTCTATTTTATCTTAAAAAAAATTTCTTTTATCACTCTTTCTTGTATGTTACGTTTGTGACTGGCATTCTTCCGACCGTGCTACCGGAACCGCAGTCTGTGCCGTGTGGAATCCCGATCCTGCCAGCATACGTGCACCTCTCCAGAATGAGCTACCGGTTTGACGGCTAATTGGTGTTTGTGCATTGTTATGGGCCGCGTGTACGTGGGCTATGATTACACGACTTTGTGGCCCCCGTTTTTTACCTATTTCACCACTTCTTTGTCTGTCTATGTCAACCGTCGTAATTGTAAGAAAAGAGTCGCGAACCGTCTTGGTAGTCTATCTCTTAGTGATTCTTGTGTCCAGTGGATCTGTCGTATCCGTCGGTGGAAATTGTCTCCCTGGAAACATCTGACGAGATGGAATGCTGTCGGAAGACTCACTTGGATCTCAGCGGGTGAGGTCGCAAGAACGGACCTCTTAGGGCCCCGGCCCCCTCGGACCGCCCGACGGCAGATACCCCAGCGTGTCTCAGCCTGTGCTGATTTCGCTGAATCGTCGTCGTCGTCGTCTCAGAAATATTGACAAACTCACTTAAATATTGGAAAACTCTCTCGGATTTTAGAGGGGGGTATATCTGGTTTATTATCTGGTACTCTACAAAGTTATTCAACCCGTCCCTACTTTAATATGTAGTAGACTGTACTATAATTTAATCTTTATTTATTATTCTTATGTAAATACTTTAATGTTCATAAACCTTTAATTCGTTTTATACAAATTTATTGATTTACTAGTTTCTTCTTCTTCTTTCTTTTTAATCTTTCATAAAAATTCATTTGTTTTTATTTTGAAAAAAAGTCCGAAGTCGTTTTTCGTCACAAATCGCCCTTTAAATATCGTAATTTACGAACACAATCTTTTCTACTTTTCAGATTTTCCCAGATTCGGAGGTATAAGTCTTCGATTTGTTGTCATTCTTTTATTCTCTTCCTTCTTTTATTATTTCTGGTCTCGACTTCAGTTACTCTACATTTTATCTGATTGAGATTCCTTTTGGTTAAAAAGTAAGAAGCTTTTTTTAGTTTCTTTGGTTAAGAAACTTTTTTTAGTTCTTTTAGGTATTTAGAGGTCACTAGATTTGTTCCCTTTTTCTCTTCTAGATTGTGTGGTGACGGTTCTTAGTTGCTTCCGTAAAGTGATTCGCGATGTCTAGGGTGTTTGTCGTTTTTCTACTATTCCTTTCTACCATTTCTCTACATTCGATTGTAAGTTGGTGGATCTATTTTCCCTCGGGAAAGAGCTTTCTACAGTCTGAATTCTTCGTATCTTTTAGAACTCATCAAGATCCAGATGGACTTTTAATTTCAATATTAAATTTTAGAAGGGTATTTCTTTCACTAACCGGGTAAACTGAAGTCACTATTTTAAATAGTTGTAAAATTCTTCTATTATCATTGTGTGTTTTAGAAAGTCTTTTATCTCCTCCCCCACCTTATGCAGAGTGTGTAACACTAAGATCTTGCTAAAACTATGGTTCCCTGGGTTGGGTCTGTTTTTGGAACATTCTTTCCTTTTAATGGTTTTAGGTAGTACTTTTTTTCCTACTCTTAAAATTGTTTTTGATCATTATCAATTTATCTCGTTGTTCTTCTTTTATATAAAACTGGTTTACTTCAACAGATTTTTTTAAGTTCGAATTGTGACTTTTTAGTTAGTTGTGTTAAACGGTGTGATTGCTTTCTTTCTTCTTTTTGGCACGTCAATGGAGATGTCTACCTCTCTCGTAAACTGCGCTAAGGTGTGGGCAAGTGCTTCTTCTGGAGACTTTCTCGGTTCGCCTCGCCCCTTGCGCCGGCAAATCGGTTCAGTACGGGGTACTCTGCTACCCTGCGACGCACAGGAGGGCGCTGGTCCTTGTCCGGGCTTTCAGACAAAGGTGGTGAAGGCCAGCTGCGACGTGATGTCCGAGACAGCTCGCGTTGTTTCGCGTTCGCTTTCCGCGAGTCAGCACAGGCTGAGAGACACTGGGGTGCCCGATGTGTCAGGTACGTGACAGGTCCGGTCTTCTGACCTCACCCGTCGGAAAGGGAAGAGGTCGCCTAGAAGGGCTGGGTCCCTGACTTGGGTCTAGAGTACGCAACGTCCGCCTAAGAAATGGTCGACTCGGTCCCTTCGGGTTACCATGACCTCACCCATCGGATAGGGAAGAGGTCGTCCAGAAGGACTGGGACCTTAGCTTGGCCGCAGGGGACGTGGCGTCCGCCTAAGAAATGGTTTCCGCGGTAGTCCCTTGTTCTTTGTTCTTTTTCGTTTTCAGTGTTTCGGACGGTTTCTTCGTTGCTTTGACAGAAATAAACGTCTGCTGTATTACAACATACACCAGTTGGGATTTTTTTTGGATAATTTCGAAGACCTTAATTCTTCACTTAAATTGTTCTGGTATCTTATTTTTCCGTTATGTGGTTTTGACTAATATAAAAGATACGATAGTTGTCTCTCAATCTTTTACTAAAAAAATTATAAGTGGTAGTTATCGTATTTTTGTAAAAAGTCCTTGTTTTTATAACTTTATATATGTTATAAACATGTGACTTTTGATATGTTATAACGACTCTTTTTAATTTATCTGGATTTAATAACCTATCTATACAGTATAAGTAAATAACCTAAAAGTCATAACATTGTTATGTTTATCAGTTCCGATATGAAAAAGGATACCAGTACGTACCTACACTCTCAACCTGACACTTCTTCCGACTCGCGGCTTCTTAACTACGAAAACTTGACACCACAACCTCTTCTGAGAACTCTCAGGGGACCTGACGTTCCTCTAGGTTGGTCAGGTAAGACTTCCTCTAGTCGGGACCCTAAAGAAACCTTCCTTACCACGATTTCGACTTTGAGGTCATGAAACCGGTGAGTACCCTTCTCAACTGAGTAACCTTTTCTGAGACTACGACCCTCCCTAACCCCCGTCCTTCTCTTCCCCTACTCTCTCCTACTCTACCGACCTACCGTAGTGCCTGAGCTACCTGCACTTAGACTCACTTGAGGCCCTCTACCGCTACCTGTCCCTCCGGACCACACGACACTAAGTACCCCAGCGTTTCTCAGCCTGTGCTGACTCACCAACTTGACTTGACTTGTTATGTTTTACGGAAAGTCAATTACCCTATCTAATTAATGTTAGGTTTAGTTCTAGGATTCACCGGATAGTCACCTTTCACCGTCCGACCAAGATTGTGAAGACACTTTTACGTGTCCCAGACCGACAAAATTCTACCCAATCTGTGCCTCCTGAGTCACACTAGTGTTTCAGGCGACGTCGTTGTTACCATAGCCATAACTTTGTCCGTGCACCCAGTC
This sequence comes from Capra ibex, assembly GCA_006410555.1. NCBI lineage: Eukaryota > Metazoa > Chordata > Mammalia > Artiodactyla > Bovidae > Capra > Capra ibex. The sequence goes on from SJYO01037955.1 coordinate 60,124,283, forward strand.
ACCTTGTCTTGGCTTGTCGGTTCTGCGTCTATGTGCAACGTCACCAGTCTGCGAAAAGATGTTTCTATTATTCCGCTCGGCTCCTCATTTCCCCTCAGAAGAATCATTTACCGTGATCTTGTAACTTGCCTCAAACTCAGTTTCGTTTTTGTTACGGGTCGACACCTGCACTGACCACTACCTTCATTTCTGACTACGACATTCTCGTTATAACGTATCCTTGGACCTTACAATCCGGGTACTTAGTTCCGTTTGACCTTCACCAGTTTGTCCTCTACCGTCCTCACTTGTAGTTGTAACATCCTTAGTCGTTTGATTTTACCTGACCTTACCCACTTAAATTGAGTCTACTGGTAATATAGATGATGACGCCCGTCCTTAGGGAGTCTTCTTTACCTCATCGGTAGTACCAGTTGTTTTCTCAGGCTTTACGTCATGAACGTACATTGGAGTTTTTACTGTCTTAGTAGAGACAAGCAAAGGTTCCGTTTGGTAAGTTATAGTGTCAGTAGGTTCAGATACGGGGTTGATCCTTACGCCTTCTTCGACTTCAACTTGTCAAGATACTTCTGGATGTTCTGTAAAGTCTTGATTGATTTTCAGGGAAAAGTAATATCCCCTGACCTTACGTTTTCATCTTTCAGTTCTCTATGGACCTCATTGTCCGTTTAAACCGGACCCTCATGTTTTATTTCGTCCAGTTTCCGGTTTTTTCAAAACGGTTCTCTTACGTGACCAATATCGTTTGTGGAAGAAGGTTGTTGTGTCTTCTTTCGACATGTTGTACCTGTAGTGGTCTACCAGTTGTAGTTTTAGTCTAACTAATATAAGAAACGTCGGCTTCTACCTCTTCGAGATATGTCAGTCTTTTTTTTTTTTTTTTTTTTCTGACCCTCGACTACCATCGAGTCTAGTACTTGAGGAATGACGGTTTAAGTCTGAATTTAACTTCTTTCATCCCTTTTGGTGATCCTGTAAGTTCATACTGGCTTTAGTTTAGGGAATGCTGATATGTGACCTTCACTGTTTGTCTAAGTTCCCTAATCTAGACTATCTGTCTCACGGACTTCTTGATACCCACCTCTAAACACTGTGACATCTCCTCCGTCACTTGTTCTGGTAGGGGTTCTTTTTCTTTACGTTTTTCCGTTTTACCAACAGACTTCTCCGGAATGTTTATCGACTCTTCTCTTTTCTTCGACTTCCGTTTCCTCTTTTCCTTGTTACATGGGTAGACTTACGTCTCAAGGTTTCTTCTCGTTCCTCTCTTTTCTTTCGGAAGGAGTCACTAGTTGCGTTTCTTTATCTCCTTTTGTTATTTTGTTCTTTCTGATCTCTAGAGAAGTTCTTTTAATCTCTGTGGTTCCCTCTTAAAGCACGTTTCTACCCGTGTTACTTCCTGACTTGACCATACCTGGATTGTCTTCGTCTTCTATAATTCTTCACCACCGTTCTTATGTGTCTTCTTGAGGCGTTTTTTCTAGAAGTACTCGGTCTATTGGTTCTACAACGATCTCTGTGGATCTCGGTCTATAGGACCTTACACTTCAGTTCACCCGTAATACTTCGTCGAAATGTTTGTTTCGATCACCTCCACTACCTTAAGGTCAACTCGACAAAGTTTAGGATTTTCTACTACAATTTCACGACATAAGGTATACGGTCGTTTAAACCTTTTGAATAGTACCAGTGTCCTGACCTTTTCCAGTCAAAAGTAAGTTTAGGGTTTCTTTCCGTTACGATTTCTTACAAGTTTGATGACGTGTTAACGTGAGTAAAGTGTATGATCGTTTCTTTACTAGTTTTAAGAGGTTCGATCCGAAGTTGTCATGTACTTGGCACTTGAAGGTCTAAGTTCGACCTAAATCTTTTCCGTCTCCTGGGTCTCTAATTTGTTGTAGGTAAACCTAGTACCTTTTTCGTTCTCTCAAGGTCTTTTTGTAGTTGAAGACGAAATAACTGATACGGTTTCGGAAACTGACACCTAGTGTTGTTTGACACCCTTTAAGAAGTTCTATACCCTTATGGTCTGGTGGACTGGACGGGGAACTCTTTAGACATACGTCCAGTCCTTCGTTGTCAATCTTGACCTGTACCTTGTTGTCTGACCAAGGTTTAGCCCTTTCCTCATGTAGTTCCGACATATAACAGTGGGACGAATTAATTGAATATACGTCTCATTTAGTACGCTTTACGACCCGACCTACTTTGTGTTCGACCTTAGGTCTAACGGTCCTCTTTATAGTTATTGGAGTCTATACGTCTACTGTGGTGGGAATACCGTCTTTCGCTTCTTCTTGATTTCTCGGAGAACTACTTTCACTTTCCTCTCACTTTTTCAACCGAACTGTTAGAGAAATTGTTCACCACGACCCTTTTGACCAGTTGGTGAACATTTTCTTACTTTGATCTAGTGAAAAATTGTGGTGTGTGTTTTTATTTGAGTTTTACCTAATTTCTAGATTTTCATTCTGGTCTTTGATATTTTGAGGATCTCCTCTTGTATCCGTTTCGTGAGAGGCTGTATTTAGTGTCGTCCTAGGAGATACTGGGTGGAGGGTCTTATGACCTTTATTTCGTTTTTATTTGTTTACCCTGGATTAATTTTAATTTTCGAAGACGTGTTGTTTCCTTTGATATTCGTTCCACTTTTCTGTTGGAAGTCTTACCCTCTTTTATTATCGTTTACTTCGTTGACTGTTTGTTGATTAGAGTTTTTATATGTTCGTTGAGGACGTCGAGTTAATGTCTTTTTATTTGCGGGGTTAGTTTTTTACCCGGTTCCTTGATTTATCTGTAACGAGGTTTCTTCTGTATACCTACCGATTGTTTGTGTACTTTTCTACGAGCTGTAGTGAGTAATAGTCTCTTTACGTTTAGTTCTGGTGTTACTCCATGGTAAAGTGTGGTCAGTCTTGCCGACACTAGGTTTTTAGACGTTCGTTATTTACGACCTCTCCTACACCTCTTTTCCCTTGGGAGAATGTGACAACCACCCTTACGTTTGATCATGTCGGTGATACCTCTTGTCACACCTCTAAGGAATTTTTTGACCTTTATCTTGACGCAATACTGGGTCGTTAGGGTGACGACCCGTATGTGTGGTTCCTTTGGTCTTAACTTTCTCTGTGCACATGGGGTTACAAGTAGCGTCGTGACAAATATCATCGGTCCTGTACCTTCGTTGGATCTACAGGTAGTCGTCTACTTACCTATTCTTTCGACACCATGTATATGTGTTACCTCATAATGAGTCGGTAATTTTTCTTATGTAAACTTAGTCAAGATTACTCCACCTACTTTGACCTCGGCTAATATGTCTCACTTCATTCGGTCTTTCTTTTTGTGGTTATGTCATATGATTGTGTATACATACCTTAAATCTTTCTACCAATACTATTGGGACATATACTCTGTCGTTTTCTCTGTGTCTACATATCTTGTCAGAAAACCTGAGACACCCTCTCCCACCCTACTAAACCCTCTTGCCGTAACTTTGTACATATTATAGTATATACTTTGCTTACCGGTCAGGTCCAAGCTACGTACTATGTCCTACGAGCCCTGACCACGTGACCCTACTGGGTCTCCCTACCATACCCCTCCCTGCACCCTCTCCCCAAGTCGTAACCCTTGTACACATTTGGGCACCGTCTAAGTACAACTACATACCGTTTTGGTTATGTTATGACATTTCATTGATCGGAGGTTAATTTTACTTATTTAAATTTAATTTTTTTTTTTCTAAGTTGTAAGTTTTTGGATACTATTACCGTAGACCAGGGTACATTTATCTACGCCTTTGTTACTTTCGCCACTGTCTGAAATAAAAACCCGAGGTTTTAGTGACGTCTACCACTGACGTCGGTACTGTAATTTTCTACGAACGAGGAACCTTCTTTTTGATACTAGTTGGATCTGTCGTATAATTTTTCATCTCTGTAATGAAACGGTTGTTTCCAGGCAGATCAGTTTCGATACCAAAGGGCCACCAGTACATACCTACACTCTCAACCTTGTTTTTTCTTCCGACTCGTGGTTTCTTAACTACAATAACTTGACACCACGACCTCTTCTGAGAACTCTCGGGGAACCTACCGTTCCTCTAGGTTGGTCAGGTAGGATTTCCTATAGTCAGTACTTATAAGTCACCTTCCTGACTACGACTTCGTTTTTGAGGTTAGGAAACCGGTGGACTACGCTTCTTGACTGAGGGACCTTTTATGTGACTACGACCCTTTCTGACTTCCGACCTCCTCTTTCCCTACTGTCTCCTACTCTACCAACCTACCGTAGTGACTGAGTTACCTGTACTCAAACTCATTCGAGGTCATCAACCACTACCTGTCCCTTCGGAGTAGTCCACCGGTTTCATAACCTCAAAGTCGAAGTCGTAGTCGGGACGGTTACTTATAAATCCGAACTAAAGGAAATCCTAACTGAACAAACTAGAAACGTAGAAAATTACAGACCGATGTTAGTGGTAGACGTCACTAAAACCTCGGGGGGTTTTTATTTTAGATAGTGACAAAGGTAACAAAGGGGTAGATAAACGGTACTTCACTACCCTGACCTACGGTACTAGAATCAAAAGACTTACAACTCAAAATTCGGCGAAAAAGTGAGAGGAGAAAGCAAAAGTAGTTCTCCGAGAAATCAAGGAGAAACTAAAGACGGTATTCCCATCACAGTAGACGTATAGACTCGAATAACTATAAAGAAGGCCGATAGAACTAAGGTCGAACACGAAGTAGGTCGGGTCGCAAAGAGTACTACAAGAGACGTATATTCGATTTATTCGTACCACTCTTATATGTCTGAACTGCATGAGGAAAAGGATAAACCCTGGTCAAGCAACAAGGTACGGGTCAAGATTGACAACGAAGAACTTGACGTATGGACAAAGAGTCCTCCGTCCATTCTACCAGACCATAAGGGTAGAGAACTTCTTAAAAGGTGTCAAATAACACTAGGTGTCTCAGTTTCCGAAATCGTATCAGTTACTTTGTCTTCATCTACAAAAAAAAGACTTTAAGAGAACGAAAAAGATACTAGGTGAACCATAACCGTTAGACTAGAGACCAATGAGATGGAAAAGATTTAGGTCAAATTTGTAGACCTTCAAGAACCAAGTACATGGTGACTTCTGATCGGACTTCCTAAAACTCGTAATGGAACGATCGCACACTCTACTCACGCTAACACGCCATCAAACTTGTGAGAAACCGTGACAGAAAGAAACCCTAAACTTACTTTTAACTGGAAAAACCACCGGTGACGACTTAAAGGGGTTAAACGACTGTATGACTCACGTCGTGAAAGTGTCGTAGTAGAAAATCCTAAACTTTATCGAGACGACCTTGAGGTAGTGGAGGAGAGTAAAACAGACGTCACTACGAAGGACTCCGGGTGAACTGAAGTGTGCAGTCGTACAGACCGAGGTCGACTCACTAGAGTGGTAGCACCAATAGACCCAGTACTTCTAGAAAAAACACATCAAGAATACACATCAGAACTGTGGAGAAGAATTATATAGACGAGGATAATCCAGGTATGTTAAGGACAGGAAATAACACGGGTAGAAATGTACTTAACAAGGGGACCATAGAGACTAAAAGAACTTCTCTAGAGATCAGAAAGGGTAAGATAACAAAAGGAGATAAAGAAACGTAACAGGTCAATCCTTCTGAAAGAATAGAGAGGAACAATAAGAAACCTGTTGACATATAGTTAAACTTTTTGTGTCTACGGTTTGTGTTTTTACCTAATATACGAATTTGTATTTAGACATTTTAAGGAACTTCTTTATTAATTTTCTTTTATACACACTATAACTCCGTCCGTCTCTAAAGAATCTTACTTTTTTTACATTTAAGGTATTTTATTTTTAACTATTTAACTTGAACTTATCTTAGTTTTTGGAGACGAGAACCTTTCTAAAGGTTTTTCATTTTTCCGCACGGTGGTTGATCCCTTTTATAAGTGTACAGTCTGGTTCCCAAATATAGGCTTTATATATTTCTTGAGAACATTGAGTTATTATTCTTGTGTTTAACTGTTTAAAAAATTATACCCGTTTATAAATTTGTACGATGTATATTTGTTTTCTATGCTCTTTCTAGTCATTCGTGTACTTTCTGTAACTGACGCATAATTTGGTAACCTTATCAATAAAAAATTTTCGACCTTCTGTCTTCACAACCGTACCTAAATCTCATTCACGTTGAGAGTAGTAATGACCGCCTTAGTCATACGAGGAACCGTCTCGTCAGTTCTCCAGAATACTGCAGTCTTCGTATGAATAATGTTCCGCGAACACGCTATATCGCGAACGTGGGGACCTATAGATGGGTTCCGTTCACTTTCGTCGGATGTAGTTTGAACGCGTGCTCACAAGTATCGTCAAAATAAGAATTATCGGAGTTACTCATGTATTGTAGTGCGAGACTATTACTACGAATTTACATGTTAATCTCTCTCCGGCCCCCATTGAATCTTTTGCACTAGTTGTTTTATTTCAAATGTTCCTTTCCTATTTTTCCCTTTTATACCATGGATCTCTTTGTTTTTCGTTTGTTTTTATACGTCTTTTCTTTTCGATTCGGATAGTCATGAATATTATTTACACTCACCCGATGTAAGTACGGTACTTGTCCTAGAATGTTTGACCCAAATTTTTTTAGGATAAAATTTAGTTGACTTCTCTGTGTAGTTTTGTACCTTTGGATTTTCTTACCCTTCCTATTTCTATCCGGTTAGTCTACAATTATTTTACGTTCGTTGGCCTCGTTATAACTACACCTTGGTTAATCCTAAGTCTCGATTCTGTTGTTTTACCTACTCCGACCTATAGCTATATTGTCTCCCTTATTACGTGATTCTTGAACGGTAAGTCTTTGGAACAAACAGCGGTTGTCATAAGGAATTCTCCTGTGTTTTATTTCTGTTCCCTTTTTAAGAGTGTCTTCTTTGTATTTGAGTTTAAAGTCTTTGATAATTGTTGTCTAATTTGTCTCTTTTACAAATTAGGACTTTTCAACCGAAGTAGATGGAACGGAAAGTTATAACTTTAACTTGTTACTCTCTTATACGACAGAAAATTTTATTAGTACTTTGACAGTGTTTTTAACCCGTAAATAATGACGTGTGTCTTTAAGTTGTGTAAAATTTACTTAGAATCAGAGAACTACCTATATTTTTAACTACAAATCTTTTCTTTATTCTACTTTTGACGTATTCAAACTTATTCTTTTTCACCCTTTTGTGTTTGTTGGTTTTAAGTGGCACCTTCTTCTCGTATTTACTAATTTTGAAATGTCTTTGTGTAAAATTTTAGATCTGCATTCCCTTAATAGTACCTCTGCATTTATCTGTTATGAGAGAGTCCTTGTCCATCTTTTAGATTTGGTTACCTTATAAAACGTCCTTAAACTACTATACTTTTGAAACTACTATACTTTCTTTAAACTACTATACTTTTCAAGAATTTCCAAGAAATTACTTTCTTTTGACGGCTCATGTGTGTCGTCCAAGATATCTTGGGTGACGTAATAGATAACTCATATGTGGATAATAAAGTGTCAGACACCAAGTCTTTAGACTCACTGAATCTTAGAGACCTTTCCGACACCACGACGATTATCGACTCTGGTATCGGTAGAGTGACCCTCTTTTAGATTGAACTAGGGTGACCCTAGTTCCTGGGAGGAGGTTCAGGTTTTGTACAGACATCCGACCGGTGTCGGGGGGTGGTCCGTCCGACAAGTGTCCGACGAGGCGTCTCTCGACCGAGAGGTGGCCTTGTTCTCTTTCGTGTGGGTGCTACCTTAGCCTTCCGAACATTGAGTCTGAACTCTCAGGTGGAAATACGGTGTAAGACCAGTTTCCGAAGGGTCCACCACGATGCACCATTTCTTGGGTGGGCGGTTACATCCTCTATATTTTCTCCGCTCAAGCGAGGGACCCACCCCTTCTCGGCGACGTCATCCTTTACCGTTGGGTGAGGTCATGAGCGGTCATGAGAACGAACCTCTTAGGGTACCTGTCTCCTCGGACCGTCCACGTCAGGTGTCCCAGAGTTTCTCAGTCTGCACCGTCTCCCTAAACCGTACGTGCACGATTGGTCGCTCACTTCGGAGCGAGGACAGTGCACATATGTGCACGGAATGTGCGGACGAGCACGTCCACGTGCGCGGACACGGGCTGTACAGACGTCTACGTGCACGTACGTGTCTTTGCGAACTTCTTTCGAGGTCTGTCGTGTGGGACTGGGGCTTCACGCCTCTACTCTAACTCCATGACTCGACTCCGCCCACACAATGCCACCCGCAGGTTTAGGCGGGAGCAGGATTGGGGTCTTGGACCTGTACTCTGGAATAAACTCGTTTCCCAGAAACGTCGTAGGAAAGACGAGTATGGATGTCAGTCGTGGGCCGGTGTACTGGGTCGACGTGCCGTAAGACCCTTTACACCAGGAATGAGGTCCTCGGGTACCTGAGTCGATTTGTGGTTCCAAGACATAAAGATCCTGACCCGCCAAACGCACGACTTCCCAAGATCCGATATCGTAAAGGGTCAGTGTTGTCCAGTTTTGACGCAGGACACCTGTCGTGAGCATATCCTTCGTCCCCGAACGACTACTCTCCGTTTGTCCAAAACAACGTAGTCGGTCTTTGTCAGGTAGCAACTTTAGTAAGTTTATTACGTATCCTAAGTTTTGTTGAATGACACGGGAATGGTAAATCGAAAGGTACCAAAATAATTATCCTGTACCCATCTAGTGTGAACGAAATAGTATGTGCCTTAGATTATTCAATATCTCCGCTAGAAGTGTAAAATAAAGTATATAATGACGAAACAGGAAAAAGTCTTAGATGAATTGTAAGATGACAACCTGACTTGGTATTCCATACACTAACTCCTGGATAATCGATAGAAAAATTTAATATTTTACGATGTATGGACGCCATTTTTATTTGTTCTTCTTTTAATTCTTCATATGTTCGAGGAGGACCAAAGGAAATAAGGTAAGGAGTCTTCAATAAGTATACCATAAATTGGTATGCCCTACTTAGAATTGCTTTCTAAAGTCACACATATAGTTGACATGCCTGTTGACTAGAATTCTGAACGGTTTATAAGGTAAGTACTTGAGAATGAATGACGTAAAGGGACTGTCATCTACAAATGAATTAAATTCCGACAATGTCTGGACGTCATTCTTTACGGGAAAATTTGTTAAACCCCCCATAAAGGTGTTAAATTTAAACATCTTTATTTTAAGGATAAAGTCTCTAATACTTCTAAAATTTAAAACTCCTTGTGACAGTTTACCGGAGGTTTTGCTCATTGGTCACATATTAACACGGGGTTAGATAGAAAACAGAGGGGAGAGGTGTAAGAGTGTAAGTGAGTGGTTTATCGAACTCGAAAAAAGGAACAACGACAACGATTACAACAAAGTAAAGTTTCATCCAACAAACCCCCAATAAAAAAAACAATTAAATACTATAATACCAACGGATAGAAAATAAACCCCTAAATCCTGTTAAAATTATTTAAAAGATACTTAAAATATTTCTAAAAATAAACGACTTTCACCTATACGTATTGTATATACATATATGTTTATATATAACGTATACGTTTAAAAGTTAATTCGATACATATATAAGGCAGTGTATTTTCCGTGATCAACTGTCGCCGATGTACTTAAGGAGAATCTTTTGACAGTCGTATTTTGGAACTCTTCGAACTCCGACTGCCGACTGACGGCCGTCTTCGGGTGAGTCCCTTGTCACCAGTGGCACGGGACAGGTTCTTTCTCGCGCGGGACCGCAAACCCTGCGTCCGTGCCCACCTGCTCGTCCCCCCGACCCGCCGGCGAGACCCCTGTGACGCCCCGCACCTTCCGGGACGAGAACGACGTCTGGGAGGGGAGCAAGAGGCGGCTCCGGGTCGGCAGGGCCCGAGCCCCGCGCGGAGGGCGGAGGGTTCGCGTCCACGCCTCGAGCCGCGGAGGAGCCCCGACCTCAGCCGGCACCGGGGGGCGGAGGGCTCCGAGGGTCGTCTGCCACCCCTCAGACCCGACTTTGACCAACTTGGTCAACGCGAGACCTCGGAGAGGCGGACGTGGGTCGGACACCCTGGCCTCCCGCGTAAGGACGCCGTCGTCTCCGACGACCGACCCCCCACCCCCTTCCCCGCTCCCCGCGGGGTCGCCCCCTCACCCCCCGTCTCCTGGCGGGGGGATGTTTGACCTCGCCCGGGCCTTAAGCCTGCCAGGGGAGGCGTCCGGAGGGCTTTACTCTCGCCGGGGCACGGCCGACCCGGAGCCGGCCCCTCCACTCGCGAGTTAGCCCCACTGGAACCCCGCCATCCCCCTGGGACCTTTGGCTTTGACCTCCCTTCCCAGCCACCTCTGCACTCTTCTCAGTCCCGTCACGTCTGGGCGACGGGCGGCCGGGGACGGGGACGGGTCACTCAGTCCCGCGCCACAAGACCCGCCCCCGCGACTTACCAGGGGGCTACGGTCGGCTCAGACCCACCCCTGTCGGCGGGAGGGACGAAAGTCTCGTCAGGACTCACAAGAGGGAGTCCTGGGCAACTAAGACTTAAGGAGATTTCAGACACGACTGGAACAAATCGTCGATTCAGAACACACTGAGAGACGCCGGGACACCTGACATCGGCGGTCCGAGGAGACGGGTACCCCAAGAGGTCCGGTCCTGTGACCTCACCCACGGTAGAGGAGGAGGTCCCGTAGAAGGGCGGGTCCCTAGCTCGGGCGCGGAGAACGTAGAGGACGTGACCGTCCGTCCGAGAAATGGTAGACTCGGTGGTCCCTTCGGACATTAAAGATGTGTAACATCAACCAACTTGTCTGTTGGGAGGGGGGGGTTTTTTACATCTAGGTGAACCGTGGACACTGGCACTGGAATAGATCTATATCTCAGAGACGTCTGCACTGGTTCCGTTCGGAACCGGACCCGATCCCCCCAGATTCAGGTTCTGGCACAGGAAGATTCTTCTCCTACGTCTCACCTTCTGGTGGCTCGTGTCTTCGTCTCGAACCTCTACCCCTCAACCGGGGTCTGTGACTTTCTCCGGAGTCCTCCCTCGGACGGGACTCGTCGACTTGCAGTGTGAAGATTGGACGCCTCGACACCCTTTTGGGTGAGGAGGACCAAAGTCTAGACGAGGCAGTGAGTCAGTTCAGGTCGAGAACGCTGGGGTCCCTGACGTTGTACGGTCCCCCGAAGGGACAGTAAGTGGTTGAGGACCTCGAACGAGTCTGAGTACTGAGTACAGGTACTCAGTCAATACGGTAGGTTGGTAGAGTAGGAGACAGCCGGGGAAGAGGAGGACGGAAGTTAGAAAGGGTCGTAGTCCCTGAAAAGGTCACTCAGTAAAGAAACGTAGTCCACCGGTTTCCTAACCTCAAAGTCGGAGTCGTAGTCAGGAAGGTGACTTATAAGTCCTGACTAAAGGAAATCCTCCCTGTCCAATCTAGAGGAGCGTCAGGTTCCCTGAGAGTTCTCAGAAGAGGTTATGGTCTCAAATTTTCGTAGTTAAGAAACCGCGAGTTGAAAGAAACACCAGGTTGAGAGTGTAGGTATATACTGATGGTCTTTTTGGTATCGAAACTGATCCGTCTGGAAACAACCGTTTCATTACAGAAACGAAAAATTATGTGACAGATCCAACTAGTATTGAAAAGAAGGTTACTCGTTCGTAGAAAATTAAAGTACCGACGGCAGTGGTAGACGTCACTAAAACCTCGGGGGTTTTCTTTCAGAGAGTGATAAAGGTGACAAAGGTATAGATAAACGGTACTTCACTACCTTGTCATACGACACTAGAATCAAAAACTTACAACTCGAAATTCGGTCGAAAAAGTGAGAGGAGAAAGTGAAAATAGTTCACCGAGAAATCAAGAAGAAACGGAATAGAGTATTCTCACAGAAGTAGACGTATAGACTCCAATAACCATAAAAGAGGGCCGATAGAATTAAGATCGAACGCGAAGTAGGTTGGGTCGCAAAGTGTACTACATGAGACGTATCTTCAATTTATTCGTCACACCGTTATCTGGGGGAACTACATGAGTAAAGAGTTAAACCTTGGTCAGGTAACAAGGCACAGGCTAAGACTGACAACGAAGAACTGGACGTATGTCTAAAGAGTCCTCCGTCCAGTCTACCAGACCACAAGGGTAGACAACTTCTTGGGGAAAACTCAGTAACAGATGTAGTCAGTGTCCTTTGTTTATGTGGAACTTAAGGCAGGACGAGGGACACTCTAACCTTCAGACACGACACGTGTGGAATCCCTTCGAGAGAGAGTGAAAAGAGTCCAATTTCTACGAATTTCTAGTAGAATAGTCGAACTGTAGACTGTTCTCCCGGGAGACTAGTGCACGGGACACCGGCCAGGGAGGTGGACAGTGAAGGGGGTATCGTCTTTTGCCCTGCCTAAGGTAGCTAGACGGACCGGTTGGAGAGTCTGTCAGAGGAATCGTCTGTGGAGAACCCCGACCTCAGGTCGGGGTCTCTGGACATGGACCGGGAGGGAGATTGGACGTCGAAGGGTTCAGGTGTGGACGACGTGCACTCCTGGCGACCCTGGACTGGTGTCTCTGCTCGGGGACAAGACACGAGTGTCCTGAGTCTCTGCGGGACGTGTTCTTACAGTGATGTGGGTGTCTCTGGAGACCTCCGGGAAGTCCCTCTCTACGGGAGGAGTAAGATGAGAATGTCGTGTGCGGACCTGCAGGTTCCGTCAGCTCTTCTGGTCGACGGACTGTGTGTGCGGGGCCTTTATCAAAAAGGAGGTTGTTGTCTCCTTTTCCTTCGAGTCCACTCTTTACCACGAGTGCAGCACCAACTGCCTTTTGTCGCGACCCAAAAGAGTCAAAGGAGAACTCATTTACCCCGAAGGAGACGAACCGACAGGGAACAGCCGACGAATCCGACGTCACGTCTCAACTTCTACACCATAAACAACGTCCAACAACTTACGAAACTCGTAATGGTCACACGCACGATTCAACGAAGGTAACACAAGTTGAGAAACGTCGGGGCACCTGACATCGGACGGTCCCAGGAGACAGGTACCCTAAGAGGTCCGCTCTTGTGACCTCACCCGACGGTAAGGGAAGAGGTCCTTTCACTTTCACTTTCAGTGAGTCAGCACAGGTTTAGAAACGCTCACACCTGATGTGTCAGGTAGCCTAAGAGGTCCGGTCTTATGCCTTCACCAATCGGAAAGGGAAGAGGTCCCCTAGCAGGGGTGGGCCCCTAACTTGGGTCCAGAGGGCGTTACGATTACCTAAGAAATGGTCGACTCGGTGTCCCCTTAGGGTTCCTATGACCTCACCCATCGGAAAGGGAAGAGGTCGCCTAGAAGGGGTGGGTCCTCAGCTTGTCGTAACGTCCACCTAAGAAATGGTGGACTCGGTAGTCCCTTCGGAAGGGAAGGGGGTCCCTAGAAGGGTTGGGTGTCTAACTTACACACAGAGGACGCCGAGGACGTAACGACCGCCTGAGAAATGGTGAGCTCGGTGACACCTTCGGGGTCGTATGGTTATTGGTGTGATTAAGGATTTTCGGTTAATGGAAAAAGAAATATTGAAAGAAACCTTTTCTCGAAAATACTCTGACTATTTTACGTACCTTCGGGGTCGGTTCCATTTATAGTATAATTACGTTTTAAACGTAACGATTTTACAGCGATTAAAACAAACTTATGTTTGGTTTTCTCGTGCTGTTGTAATTTTACAAATCAAACAAATCTAATAGTACTACATAATTGTTTATTTCTGCTTATACTTTCTACCTACTTATACTTTCTTTGTTTGGTTTTGTTTCGGTCTTTATTTGGTTTTTATTGGGGCAACTTATGTCCACTCCCCCGCCGAGTGACCTCTATTTCGACACTACAAAATTAAAAAAATACAGAAACCGGTGTGGTAGTTCTAGAACGCTCTAGAACTCGAGCGTTCTGGGTCCGTACGCGGGTACGAGGGGCGTCCCCTTCGTTCCCCAAGATTGGTGGCCCGACTGTTCCCCAAGGGCTTCGACAGTACGAAAATCTTTTACTTTTCCTTTCGGGCCAGGTTTCGGGTCCTGCTAGTCGCATAGGAAGGCGATTGGATTCTCTCTTACTCTTGTGGGCCTCCCGGTCGTCACTGCTCCCCCATAACCGCAGACGTGCGCTCGCACGGGACCTCGTGTGCCCGACGTGACCCTTTCGACCAGGGGCGTGCACTAAGACGTGCTTCACCGGCGTCAGTGAAACCTACAACCGTCCTCCAAACCTGAGGACACAACTTTAGGGTCGGGAGAGATAAGACGCGTTTAAATATCTAATGCATTGGACCACCTCCAACCGGACGCACAGAGAGGTTCAGAAGACTACCCAAATCCTTCTCAGCTACCACGACGTCAGAGAGACGGGGTGCCGCGCCCTCAAGAAGACGCGCTTACCTCCCATTGACGAGCCTCGTGACGTCCCGGGGTGAGTAGGGTCGAAGTCGGACGAGAGGACACTTGCGACGTCGTTTGGGGGTCTCCCTCCTCTAGTCCAGAGTCCCTGTCGGGGAAGGGTGGGTTAGACGTTCTTCGAGTCCGACCCCACCCCCTCGGGCGTCCACCGAGATCCACAGTCGGCGATCGGGACCGTGTGCCACGACGGACCCCTCATCCCCCGACGAACGGGTGGAGGGTGGGTGTCCCTCGGACGGTTATTAGACGGGTAACTCGTGACCCTAAAGACAAAAACTCGGGTAGAGTTCTGTTTAGTCGACCCTTCATACTGCTTGGTGGACAAGGGAATCGAACTGCAACCCCAGTTCCCACGCCTAGTCCCACCTTCTGTCGTCAGCGTCAGTCCTTTGCGTCCGCCTCGGCCACACACGGCCCCTTCGTCACGTAAACTAGGACGGGGACCGCCGAGTCGACCACTTCTCAGGCGGACGTTTCACCCTCTGGACCCAAGGTAGGGACCGAACCCTTCTAGGGGACCTCTTCCCCTTCCGATGTGCAAGGCCAGAAGACCGGACCTCTTAAGGTACGTGACATGTCAGGTACCCCAGCGTTTCTCAACCTGTGCTGGCTCTCTGAAAGTGAAAGTGTGAACGTAGGAGTGGGAGTCAACTCACATTTGGGGAACGTTGGTCTGGTGAAAAAGAATGAGTATCACCGTAAGTATCTCCGCCCGGGTCACCGATAATGAAACTTCCACAAACATAGTAGAGGAGGCCGACGGGATTACTTCATCGGACTGACTCGTCTCGTTTCCTGTCCTTAAATAAAGGCGTGGCAAGACCTCCAGTCGTTAGGTTCTAGTCCCACGGGTGCTCCGACGAACCCAACGTAAAGGAAGAGGGCACACAGTGCTCTGTACCTCCGGACCTTTTACTAGTGCACTGGTGTTGGTTCTCCTCGCTGTCCTCCCCCACTGCCCTACCCTACCGACCTACCATAGTGACCGAGTTGTCTGAACTCACTCGTTTGAGGTCCTCTGTCACTTCCTGTCCCGTCGGACGACGTCAAGTGTCCCAGTGTTCCTCAGCCTCTGCTGAATCGTCGACTTGTTGTTGATTGACACTGGTTTTCCGTTCCAACCCGGAGGGACCACCAAGTCCGTCATTTCTTAGGTGGACGTTACGCCCTCTGGACCCAAGTTAGCGACCCAGTCCTTCTAGGGGACCTCCTCCCGTACCGTTGGGTGAGGTCATAAGGAAGGACCTCTTAGAGGTGCCTGTCTCCTCGGACCATCCAATGTCAGGTACCCAGCGTTTCTCAGCCTGCGGTGACTCGTTAATTCGTGCTTCGTATTCCGTTCCGCCAAGTTGTAAACTTTCGACTAATGACATCTCGTAGTGGAGTCACCTTATTCAAAAATTCTATCTAAATTAGTCATCTATGTCTTTTTGTTAAAGTTTCTTTTACGTCGAGGGGAGGTACAAACTTTTGAGACCCGTTGAATCTTTTTCTCCCTTTGAGGATTGAATTCCTGCATAGGTCTTGAATGTCGTCGTAGTACGAATCACTCCTTTCCGACTAGAAAGATTGATCCCAGTACCGTTTTGTTCCTCCGGAGGTAGTGTGAAGACGACGTATTTGGTCTCCGCGACCGTCCACGTTCTTTCTGTCACTGACTCTGTCGTTTGTACGACCTTTCCAGCTTTATTTTGAGATAGGTGTTTTCTGTATTAACGAGTACGCCCTTTAAAAGTCTTAAATGTCTTTGGTGATATTGTTTAGTGACTTCATTTGTTCTAGCTTTTTGTGCACCAGTTATATGTTTTTAGTGAAGATAAAGATTTATTCGTTGCAGTTTTATACAGTGTCTTTCCGTAAGGGTTTCCGAATTTACTCTTTACTTTACGAATCATTATCGAAGTCACTCAGAACAGGTTTTACAAATGTGATTTTTATATTCTCTCTTTAGAAACCTGAGTCACCCTCTTCCGGTCCCACCCCACTAAACTCTCTCGTCGTAATTTTGTACGTGTAGTGGTATACATTTTGTCTACTGCTCACGTTCAAGGTGCGTGCTTCGTCCCGTGGGTCTCGCCCCGGGACCCTATTGTGTCTCCCCACCCTCGCCAGTCCTTCCCCCGTGCACACATGGACACCGGCTTCGTACAAGAACATACCATTCTGTAAAAAGTTTTTGGATTTATTTTCCTTTCCATATGATAGAAATACCTAACTTATTCAGTTATAAAAAATTTTCCGGTCAAAGGGTGTTTAACTATATATAATAGTTGATTCAAGGTTAGTTTAGCATCTTAAACATCTTTAACTTAACGTCTGTAACTTCCTGATTAAGTTTTAAATGTACCTTTATGTTTCCTGAAGCTTAAAGGTTTTGTTAAAATACTTTCTTTTTATTTCAATTTTCTGTATGATGTATTAAATTCTAAAAGACATTTCTCTATTTTTTGTTTTGTTATGCCATAACTCGATTCCTGTCTGTCTAGACTTTCTCTGTAACAATTCTTCGGTCTTTATGTGGGTGTGAGTTTACCCGTTAACAAAAAAAAAAAAAAAAGACGTTTTCACGGTTCTATTAAGTGACCTATTTTATACTAGAGGTTATGGACCGTACTTTGTTGATGTATGATCTACCCCTTTTTTATTACAACTGAGAATGGTGTGTAGTGTGTGTTTTACTAAGGTTTTACTTAGCATTGTCCATTTCCATTCTCGATGTTAGTGTCTTTGACGTCTTTAGTGTATCCTCTTTTAGAGGTACTGGAGCCTAGTCCGTTTATAATGGAATTTTCTTGTACGTATGTGTGTAGTTTCCTTTCTAAAAACTTTTGACTTAAAATATTTTTACCCTTCAAAACGAACAACTTTTTGAGGTAATTATCTTGAATTTTTTTAACTTTTTGCGTTCCATGTCTAACCCTCTTTCACAGACGTTTCGTATATAGGCTCTATCCTGAACACCGGTCTTACATATTTCTTGGGAATATTGCGTTATTAATCTTCTTTTGCGTAAAAAATTTCACTGGTGTTCTTCACATGTCGGTGAAGTCTTTTCTTCCGTGCACCTGCCGGGTCTCGTGTCCTCGCCCACTAGTCGCAGTGGTCAGTAAACCTTTCAAGTGGAAGTCGACATTACTTTACCGATGAAGTAAGACTTTGCTCGCACGCCCCAAAACGGAGGTCCTCCACTGACTCGAGGTTGCGGCTCTCCAGTCACGGTACCTTTCCTCCGAAATACCGAGCGCACAGTGGGTAGTCTGATCCGTTGTGTGGCTCAAAGAGACTTGTCAGATGTGCCAACCCCACTCCTCTTTGCTCGTCGATGAGTCCGACCATAGACTCACGTTTTGTCTTGTCTCAAGACGGTCAAGGTCCTTTTTGGCGTGGGACACTGGTCTGCAGGGTCCAGACTCACGGTCCAACTTCGCCGCAGAAGAGGTCGTTCTTTGTCGGACCTTCTCTCGACGGTTGGTGTCGCGGTCTCAGGAAGTGGTCCCCAGACCACCTCACTGATACTGCGTCGGGACTTCCCCTATGACAAGTCCCTAAAACGTCTTTTAGTCCATATAAACCCCCTTTAGAGGTCTTTCCTCAGGCATCATTAGAGGAACTCAATGACAATCCTTTTGTCGTTCAAAACGTTCCTACGTACATGGGACTCTTTCTTTCCCTCTCCTAAATAACTGATTACCGGTGTTTGCACGCGTACATAAACGAGTGTAAACGTTTTTCTTTACGACGCTTCTGAACATCTCCCTGACGACCTCCCGTCCCCTTCACCCTTTGTCCTGGTCGGACGTCCCGCGTGCGAGAGACTGACATTGGTGCGGTCGGTGACTCGGGTTTCACGTCGCGGCGGTTGTGCCTCCTTTCAGGATCGCGATTGAATCGTGACTTTTTGTTTAGAAACACAATTTGATTATTGTCTACTTTGTGATAAAAGTTCATTAAAACATCTAATAAAACACTTAGGGTTCACACCATAAAAGATCTGTAATTTACTAGACGTTTCCTTTTATTTTCGACATGAGTCACTAAATAATAAACAATCATCATTACGTCTATAAATATCAAAACTTCGTAAATACATACAAGTGTTGTTTAGTTTATTTGTTTCTCAAATTTCTTACTTCTCAAAATTATATACTTCTTTCTATATTTCTTTGTAATTTATACTTAATTTTACGCACGAACAGAGTTTATATTAATTAATAGATATTATTAAGTCTTGTATCTACATATTTTATATAAAGAGAGTCTGATTACATTTTTATATACTTTCAGTCCCTAAAGTTTTCTATTGTATTTTTGTACAAAAAGAGTAGAGTAAAGTCATAAGTGAGTCAAACAGTATAGACATATATAAAAAAATTAACTTCAGATCAACTAAATGTTACAACACAACTAAAGTCCACATTTCGTGTGACTGAGTCAATATACATATATATACATGTACATACACACACACACACACACACGTGCGCGATTCAGTGAAGTCAGTACAGGTTAAGAAACGTTTGGGACGGACATCGGACGGCCGGAGGAGACGGGTACCCTAAGAGGTCCGTTCTTATGACCTCATCCAACGGTACGGGAGGAGGTCCCCTAGAAGGGCTGGTCCCTATCTTGGACGTGGGGATACAGAGGACGTGACTGTCCGTCCAAGAAATGGTGACTCCGGTGGACCCTCCTTCGCACGTATGTGAAAGAGTCTAGGAAAGGGTACTATCCGATAAGATTCTATGACTCATAACAAGGGCCTCGATACATCATCCATAACCAACAAATAGATAATACATATATATAATCTAAACAACTAGGGTTTGAAGGTTAACTAGGGAGGGGTCGAGACATATATTGAGGAATTTTTAGTAGTTTATGAATATTTTAGTTTCTACGTCTTCCGTCACAAGGACCGAAACGAGGACGTCTCTACGGAGGAGAATGGCGGGGGAGCAGTGTACAGGACGTACGGACACGAGTCTCGCCCGTGGCGTGAGACTCAGGGTACAGAAGACGTGGAGCTTACGGACTTTCCAGAGACTTCTGTGTCTGTTAGTTCCACAACGGAGAGTAGTGGGATTCCTAGGGTGGACAAGGAAAAACATTTGTGCGGGGGAAGAGAGTATGGGGGGACTGAGGGGGTGGAACAGGGACTGTCGGTAGTTGGGTAAGAGGGAAAGATTTAAAAACATTAAAGTCTTTACAGGAGGACCGTCTTAGTGTGTCATTTCTTCGAAACCGTAGTCGAAAGCAGGAGGTCGGGTCAAGAGACCTCTAAAGTACGCTCGACAAACCTGGTTATTGAGCGAAGATGCCAACTCGCAATCAAGCAGGGTGGGTGACTTCCTGTAGACCCGACTGAGGTCAAAGACAGACAATGTTTATTTCCACGACGCTTGTAGGCACATGTCCCAAACACACTTGTGTTCGAAGACAAAGAGACCCTTGTTACGGGTCCTTACGTTGGTGGTCGGACGTACCAGCAAAGTTCAGGTCAGAAGAAAAAAAAGAAAATTAACTAAATAAAATTAACCTCCTAGTAACGACACGTCATAACACTACCAGAAACTTAGTAGCACTCAGTCAGGGTCCGTATGTACACAGGGGAGGTAGGAGACGGGGGCAGGGGGGAGGGAGGGAGGGGCGGGAGGGTCCCACCCCACAGGTGCCGTGCCCCCGGGACACAGTACGTAGTTTGAGCGTGACAGATGGTCTTTGACGGGTCGATCAAGGGTGTCACCCAAATGGTGCAATGTAAGAGCGGTCGTTACGCACTTGCCGGAACAAAGAAACGTAAGAGTGGAATCTACAATAACGATGAAATCTAAGAATAAAATCGGTAGGACTACCCACGTCTATGAAGTGTCACGAAAATTAAACGTAGAGCAACTACCGACTACTACGACTTGTGGAAAGTGCTCTTATAAACGGTAGACATATAGGACAGACCACTTTACAGAAAACTGGTTCAAGGTTAACCTATCAAAACATAACAAAACAAAATTATAAACCGAAACTCCTAAGAAATATATAAGATCTATGATCAGGAAACAACCTATGTACTAAACTTTTATAAAAGACAGTCAGACGTAAGAAGAGTAAGAAAGTCTCTTATTTTAAAATTAAGTACCTAAGACGAAAACCACAGATCAGATGTTTAAGAAACGGAACAGTGTCCAGACCTCTAAAAATAGGAGACAAAAGGATTTTCAAAGTATTAAACTGTGCATTCAGACACTAGGTACAGATCAATTAAAAGCGCATTCCATGCCCTCGACCCACCCTCAGGGGTACGAGTCAACACAGGCTTAGAAACACCGGGTGCCTGACATCGGGTCGTCCGAGGAGACAGGGACCCTAAAGGGTCCGCTCTTATGACCTCGCCTAGTGGCAAAGGATGAGGTCCCCTAGAAGGACTGGGTCCCTAGTTTGGGGGTAGAGAAGTAGAGAAAGTAGATGTCCACCCAAGAAATGGTGACTCTATCGACCCTTCAGGGTGTGTGGACGAATCCCCGCAAGTTAACCGGGTCGTGGTAGACAACTTTTCTGATTGAAAGGAGGTAACTTAACGAAACGTAGGACAGTTTTATTCAGTCCTTATACAGATGTACGAACAAAACCCCTAAAAGAGAAAACAAGGTTACTACATTACAGAACCTTAACCCATCTGACTAAGAAGGGTGACATAAGAAGAAACAGTCTTAACAAAATCGGTAGGATTCTAAGGACGGTGATTTTTATTTAAAGTCTTCTTTGAACAGACAAAGATTTTTTGGGAACGATCCTAGATTAGTCGAAATTTAAAAAGTGATTGTCATAGCAGTCAGACCAAACGAAGACAAGTGAAAGGAAAAGGTGCTTGCAGACACACGACCCTTACCGTGTGCAGTGCGTCTTACGTTTTTTTTTTTTTTACGTGCGAGCGGGAAGAGTTCTTTACGTTCCAAACCCCGGCTAACGATTGAGTCCTTAATTAAAAATTTTACTTCACGATAAAAGTCACGGGTATGGATAACCCCGAACTTTAAGTTGCACGGTTGCGTGGTACGAAGTATGACCTCTCGGTCCCGAGGACTCCACACTAGTCCAAACGGACCTAGTGAGCTCTAGTTCTATGAGTCCACGTGTCTCCTACGGATCATCCCTTCGGCCACCCTTTGCATGCGTTGCCACTAAAAAGACAAAGACAGAAGTCATAGGACCCATGGAAACTCTTCTTTTTCACTCATTGGTTCTCGTTCGGTAAGTGGCTGAGTCAGTCAGTCAGTCAATGCACAGGTCGCGAGGTGTCTCGGGGTGTCGTCCCCCACTGCCTCGGGGTACCCCTCCTGGAAACGTTCGCCGTCCCTGACTATACTCCCCCACACACCGGCGTCCGTCTTCCCGGTCGTCCGGTCCTCGGAGTCGTCTCTCGATCGGTCAAAGCCCGCCGTCAGTCAGGGTTCCCGGAAGTTGGAGCACCCGTGTCCCTTCTGAAACCTGTGTGCCCCGAGGGGTCCTTCGACGGGGGAGAGGCCCACGTCGGGAGGAGGCAGACTCGAACTGAACTTAAAAGATTCCGTGGAAATGACACCCACCACTTTTCTACGTCTGAAGAGGTCCCGTTTTCACGGGGAGGGGTCTCTACTCTCGCCGGTCGAGGGCTCTTCTCGGTCACCGGTGTCCACTCGACGAATGGACTACCCGGGTCCATTCCTCGGACTCCAGGACACCCGTCCCAGGACGGGTCCTTCGGACAGAGAGAGACGGTGCAAGACCTACTGCGGGTTACTGTCTGTGCGACCCCCGTCAGGTAAGTCTCCAGTTGTGGTTTTTAGATTCTGACATAGTAAGAAATGCAAGACTTTCTACCCTACCCGTTCCCACCCCCCTCCACTTCGGTCCTTGTTTCTCTGTTTTTACATGTAAAAACTCTTTGATTAAAAAAAAAATTCTTTCGTGAGGAGTTAATCAAGGGATATGAAAACGATACTGTGAAGAAAATTTGCTATTGTGTAAGAACAAAATTAAAAGGTTCACAATTTATAAAGTGTACGATCTTTACATCTCTCACTATCTTAGGTACATCGGTAGTAAGGTTCAATTGTTAGAGACCACTGTAAACGGTGTCTATCTAAAAAGTCTTTGTTTCGTACGGATGGTCGCACCCGGGGGTCGGAGAGAAGTCCGTGGGTCACCCGGACGTCGGTTCCCCTCTCCGGGGTATCGGTGTCACGGTGGGGATGGACAATTGTCGTCCATATAACGACCAAACAAAAGAAGAACAGTTAAAGTCGTCGTCGTCGTTCGACGAAAAGACTTTCATAATAAAAGGGGTCGAGTTGGAATATGTGGGGGTCCTGACCGAGGACCCCACCAAGGGTAGTAGGGACCCCTTGTGAGACAAGGCCCCCTGTACGGGGCCCGACCCGAGACGTCGGTCCGGAGGAGACTGACGGTAAATCCTGCGAAGGTCGGGGCGTGAGACGTCTGTTACGACGTCCCCGTCACGGTCCCGAGTCACGGGGGTCGGACCGTAAAAGAGTCGCCGCCTGTTACTCCGTCCCTAGACCCCCAGTCTCGCCGCCCGTCGGCGACGAGAAAGTCTACGCCGGTTTGTAGAGGGTCTAAGGAAACATCGTCAAAGCCGATCGTGCCGTCCCTCTCGCGCGGACCAGAGGCATGTGGGTCCCGGAGCAGACCCCAGTGTGGCACCGTAGACTGTGTGCCACGCCACAGGGGCAGTTCTCACTTGCACCCGGAGACAGGAGACACGCCTCTGAGACGGCCGGAGGAACCGGGTAGAGAGACCGCCCACCGAAGTGGACGACTGGAACTCGCAGGAAGGACCAAGACGTCCCGTCAGAAACGGTAAATGCCCGGGACGTTTGGAAAAAGGGGTCCAGTCACGGTCGTTAAAGACAAGTTGACTTCAAAAAATGAAAATTACGTTAGTTTAAATAGTTTGGAAGAAAAGACGTAAAGGCGGTCATAATTGTTGTGGTTGTTTTTTTCCGGAAGGAATGGGCGCCGAGAGGGTGGGTCGACGCAGTCACACGCGGACTGGTGCGCGCCGCCTTAGCGCCAGACCTGCTCGGGAAACCCACTTCTCAGTCGTCCGCCGATACTTTGCACCGGGCCCTTTTGCGGGAGATATCGTAGAGAGCAGATTATTTTCATTACCCGCTTTGTATCAAGGAAGAGGAGGCGACCAAAAGGACTCTCGCTCCTAGGATGGGCGAGACCGGCCTAGGCTCGCTGCGAGGACCAGAGACGTCGGGGACCCGCGCGAGTGTGGGCGGACGTGCACGGCTCGACGCGAGGCCACACCTTTTGCCCCTTTCGTTTCGCTCATTACCTCTCCGACCCCTGCCAGACCCGCAACCCCCGCCCCCCACCCCCCCCACTCCCTACCCACACCTACTCGATTCAAGAAGGTTTCCGACAGAGCGTCTTTGTAGATTTTCTTTTCTATTTCTTTTTGCCTGTGGAGAGTAGACAAAGGTGAGCGGATCTCGGCGAGGGCGCCGCGCGCCTGGAGGGGCCCGTCGCGCTGACACGCGCGCGTGCACACACGCCCAGCCCCGCGGCCCGGCGCGCCGGCACTTGCGCCTCCCGTCTCGCGAGCGGGTGACACAGGAAGGTTTGCCAGCGGCTGGCGACTTTCTCCCGCGAGCCCAGAACCGCCGAGACCTTCTCCCAGAGGCCACCCAGTGACCCTAGGAAGTAGGGCAGGCGCCGCAGGCGTGGCGGCGAGCCGCGAGGGCCGGCCCCTGCGCCGGCGGCCGCCCCTGGACCCGGGCCCCTGCGCGCGTGCCGAGCGGCTTTCCCCGACGCCCAGCCCCAAGCGCCCCCCGTCCCTTCTCGGCCTCGCTACCCTCGTGCCCTGCGCCTCTTCTCCGCTTCCTACGACTAAGGACCCGGCGCCGCGCCCTATTTGAAGTCCTTCGCCCAGCCTCCTCCCCGCAAGCGCCTCTCCTACCCTGCACGCGCCGGCGACTCGCTTTGGTCCTCCCTGCGCAATCGCCGGGCGTCTGAGGATCGGGAGGCTGGAGTCCCGGACCCGGCGCCACGATCTTGGCCCAACGCCCGACTCGGGTCTCGCACGTCTTCTCCCTCGGGGCCAAGTCCCTGGGGAGGGCGCCGCGACGGGCGCCCCGGGGTCAGGAAGCACGGCCACCTTTGGGTCCCCGGCGCAGGCGCGAGGCCCAAGGGACTGACCTCGCCGCCCCTGGGGGACCCGGAGCGGAGGGCGCCACAAAACGTCTGTGTGCACCGGCGTAGTCTTCTGGGACAGTCTCGGAGCTTTCCGGTCTCACAGGTCTCTGGGCGCTCGCCCGAGCTGGGGCGAACCTTCCGTAAGAGCAAAGTAAACTGAATTTGAGACGTGTCAAATGCCGCTTCACGAGGACAAAGGGTTTTTTCTTTTGCGTCTGGGCCCGAGGGCCGAGAAGAACGGTCAAAGACTGCGGTGAGCGAAGCGTCAGAGGGTCCTTCTCGCTGTAGTCTCCCCTGTCCACGGGATATGTACCTTTGGTGAAGGTGAACTGTGCCTTGAAGTGGTCCTCCTTGGTGCATGTTACACAGAAAATTTTAGAATTAACTGGGGGAGGGGGGCCGTATAGATGTGCAAGGTTCTACCATGGAGAAACGGGTGGGTTAAGAATGTTCGAGGGTTCTGTCCCGTTTTCCGTCCTTCTCTCTCTTCGGCCCAAGCCGATCCGAAATAAGTTTGCGAGGTCACAACGACAGGGAAACGGGGCTTACGTCAGCTGCAACCCCTCCAGGCCGGCCCCGCGGGAGCCACCGGCCCCTGCCGTGGTCCGGGTGGCGCCGCCCCTGCTCCGCCGTAGGCGCCCGGTGTCGCGGGGGAGCGGCGGGCGCGCGTGCTGAAGCCCGGCGCAGCGGCGACCCGGACGGGCGGAGGGCCCTCGGGGCCCGTTCCTCACCTCCCGCGGAGCCAGACGCGGCGGCGACGAAAGGCTCCTCCTGGAGCTCGGGGTCCGGCGGCAAAGGGTCTCGAGCCGGAGGTCCTTTGGCGCCAAGGGCCTTTGTGCGCACAGGTGCGGTTGATCAAGGTTTTCGTAGCCGGTGACACGCCTGTTCTTTGTCTTTCCACTGCCACAATTGGCTAGGGAGGAAAAAAAAAAAAACTTACGTGTGGACCTCGTTTCACACACACACCCCCCCCACACCTTAGGTGGCATTTGGGGCTTTGGCTTGACGAGCGTAGGTAGCGAAAGTCGCGTGCGTGGGCCAACCGGACGCGCGGCCGGGAAAGAGAAGGTAGGGTCACTCCTCCCGTTGGCTTTCACTGTCTCCGGGTCACAGGCAGGTCTGGGGCCGCGAGGTGTCCGGACTTGCCCGAGGAGCGGGCACTCGCCTCGTAGGTCGAGGACGAGGTCCTTTCGCCGCCGGCACCCCAGGCCCTCGAGGGGCGCCACTGGGCTCCACGTCACCGTGCTAAGGTCCGGTGGGAGGGTCCGCCGGCGCGCGGGTCGGTAGCGCGGAGGTGTGAACGTCCGACAAGAAAGCTAACAAAAATCTTTTCTTCCGGCTCGGTTGAAATTCTTTTCTTTTTCACTAAAATATATAATTTTTTTTTTAGTTTCACGAAATTTCTCTTTGCCTCAAATATATAGGGCCATTGTTACGCCTCGCATTTACAATTACAGAGACGCATCCGTAAAATTAAACGATGTCAGTGGTGGTTATTTTTGCCGTACATCATGCTAAGCTGACAAATTATCACGTTCCATCTGCCGAAAATAAT
Organism: Capra ibex; assembly: GCA_006410555.1. Taxonomy (NCBI): domain Eukaryota; kingdom Metazoa; phylum Chordata; class Mammalia; order Artiodactyla; family Bovidae; genus Capra; species Capra ibex. The sequence goes on from SJYO01037955.1 coordinate 60,150,542, forward strand.
CATCGTCCGTCGTCATACCTTTTAAATCAAAAGTCACCTCCTCATATTAACGACCCCCCTTTTTTTTTCTGTGACTCGTCTCTGACAGAAGGCCTAGTCGACGCGTCTCGACGACCTTCGCGCTCTCGGCCGTCGGGAAAGACCTCTTCGTGGGACCCGCTGCGCTCTGGGAGGTTCCGGTGCACGTGTACAGACCAATGTGTGAATTAACTACAGTTTTAGCTCACATAGCCTCGAATACGAGGGACGAGGTTTGACCCCTACAAAAACATTATTAAGCGACAAAAGAAAAGACGGGGACCGTCTCTAGTTCGGGACCCCCTCCCCCCACCCCACCCCCCCCCTTAGCTCCCTCCCCCTCCTCCGCCGGGGTTTACGATTACTCTGTTGCCGTCCTTGACCAGAAATCTTTACCTTTAGGAGTCCGGGCAGGAGGAGCCTCTATTTTTAATCTGGACTAAAAAAAAAAAGGGGAAAAAAGTGAACTTGATACATTAACCTTCCCTTGGCTTCCGGGCCTTGGACCAGACCGCGGCACTTGCAACCAGTAGGCAGCACACAGAGAGAGTAAAGCCGGAGAAAGACCGGCTTAAGGGAGGGCCCTTCTGGTGTCTACGGCGCCTGGGACCCTTTTCGTCCGAGGTGCCCCGACGACGCCGGAGACTGAGAGGAGCGAAGGGAAAGGAAAAATTGAGCTGTTATTAACTAAATTTTATTGACGGGACTTGACTTAATCCCGTAGGACGAACCCCAGTTTCCTAAAGACTTTGAGTGGACGACCCGGGAGCGCCGTCGCGTCTCACACACCCCACCCCACCCGACCCCACCCCCCACTCCCCACCCCTTCATACACAAACCCCCACTCCGCCGATCCGTTCACATCTCCCACGTCCGACCCCAAACACCCGTCGCGCCACCGAGTCTCTCCTCTCGACCACAACCCCCTTGTCCGCTCCCGCGTCGCCAAACCCTCGATCACCTCTCCACCGACCCCAGTCCGCGGACCTGGAGTGGATGGCCCCCCGGTGGCGGACGTCCACCTCCGCCCACCCGAGACGAGTTCAGGTTAGGACGTCAAATGTTGGCCAGAGGAACCTAGACCCCCTTGTTTGTGTCGGAGCTTCCAAGGCGTCCGCCAGTCTCCATTTGGGACGGGCTCCGACCTCGGAGGTCCACGAGCGTGACGTCGGCGTGGGGCGTTCTCGGGCGCACCGCGGGCCCCATGGGCCCTCTGGCTCTGGGCTTACCCTAGTGGGACCAGGGAGGCGCTAGACGGGTCGGTTGGCCCGATCCTTCACCCGGTCCCGTACCCATCCGCCACCCCATCGCCCCACCCCCCATCTCCTCATCCCATACCCCATCTCCCCACCCGTCCTCCACCCATCCCTCACTCCCCCTCCACCCATTCCCCACCCCCTCCACCCATCCCCCACCTCCTCAAACCCCCCCGCCCAGCCTCTCCGACTCCGGACCTCGAGGCCGGATGGCGCAAGGGGTGGGAGGGGCGTCCTTCTCCGTGGACAACACGACTGGTGGTGCGGCCCCGGAGCGTGTGGGCGGCGGGGGGAGGGGCACGCGGGTGAAGGACTCGCGGGTGGCCACCGGGGTAGACGTGGGGAAGGGGGTTTGGTTTTGGGGTCTGTGGGAAGAGGTGCCGGGCCACCCCCTCCCACCTCCTCCGGGCACCTCTTCCCACAGACATCCTGACCCAGGGTCTCGGACGACGGCTTGCGGAGCGGCGACCCGGGGCGCTCCGCCGGGGGCTCAGGGGACAATGGACGCGATGGACCCGTCGGCGCACGCGGCGGGCGCGGGGGCCGGACGCTGACAGAGCAGGGGAGGGCTCACTGTCGCTCCGAGGTGCAGGACGGTCTCCGCCAGACAGGCGATTGCTAGCAAAGAGGGCTCACGAAGTGTTGTGTTTAGGCTTTCTCCGCAGTTGAATAATTTTGTGTTATTTTTTGGGAAACCCCTTCCGCCGCCGCAGGACCTCTTCGTGACCTCCGCGCCCGATTCGGCGTAGGCTCTCGTCTCTCAGGACTGGGGGTCCGGGCGCCCGGCGACGCCTGGCGACGCCTGGGGCCCCGTCTCTCGAGTGGAGTCCCGGGAGGACCGCCGAGCGCTGCCTTCGCGGGCCCTAGGCCCAGGGCGTCCCGTGCGGCCCGCCGCGCCCCGGCCGCCGGTCGGCGCTCCAGGGCGCGCCTCCGAGTCGGGCACGCCGTTCGTTCTCGCCTGGCCCGCTCCACCCGCACTCTCGGCGAGTGCGGCGGGCGGCCTCCTGGGCCCGGTGCCGCGGAGTCGGGGCGGCGTAGTCGCATCGAGGCTGGGCCCGTGCTCCCACGCCGCGCGTCACGCGCCGGCCACTCCCCCCGGGCCCGGCGAGTGGGGGGGGTGGGGTTCACCGTCGCCCGCCGGAGACGCGCCCAGGAACGCCCGGCTCGACCCCCGCCCCGTCCCCCTGCCCCCGTCTCGCCGCCCGCCCCCGCTCCCCCCGCCGGGCCTTCCACCCCCCGCGCCCCCGCCCGCGGCCCTCAGGCGCGCTCGCCCGTCCCCCTCGCGCGTGACGGGCCACGCCGGCCCGACGCCCGGCCCCCGACCCCGACGCGCTCTCCGCCGACTCGGTGTTTTCGGACGCGCGGGACGGAGCGCGAGGGCGGCGGGGAGGCGGGCGGGGAGGGGGCCGCAGGGGCGGGGAGGGGCCGTCGCCGGTCCGCCGCCCTCGCCCGCCTCGCCCGCCCCGTCCCCTCCCCCGCCCGCGGGCCTATACGTCTACTCGGGCACTGCCTGTCGAGGCGCAAGGTTACAGGGAGCCTTTGAGCTCGCGAGGAAGGAGTTGAGGAGTGAGGGCTGAGGTCTGAGGGGGTTTGGGGCTGGCGGCCGGACCGCGCGCCGACGCGGGTGGCCGAGGCTCGGCGGCGGCGGCGGTGGCGGCGGCGGCGGCGGCGGCGCGGCTAGGGGACCGGGCGCCCCGGCGGGCCCGATCACGCGCCCGGCCGGACGGAGCCGACCGCCAGGGGCGCGGGCGGCGGCGGCGGCGGAGCGCGGGGCCGGCCCGCACCTACCTCCCGCGGCGCGCGGGACGGGCGACGAGCCGCACTGCGCCCGGGGGCGCGGGGCGCGGGTGGTACAGGATGGGCGTCCCGATGGACATGGTCCGCGGGCCGAGCGACCGCGAGATAAGCACAGGCCGCATGCCGCGCAGCCGCGACCGCCGCGGCGCGTCGCTCCTCGACCGCGCCAGCCGCAGCCCGAGCCGCAAGTCGGGGATGGGGCCGAGGCGCCGGAAGTGGCGCGTTCGCCGGTGGCCGAAGCCGTCGGGCGACGTCATGAGGCGGCTGCGGCGGCGGCGGCGGCGGCCGAAGGGCAGGATGTACCATTGGCTCGCGCCCGACCGCCCGCCCCGGCGCTCTACGGCCCGCGTCTCTGGGACCAGACACTAGCCGCTCGGCTCCCAGCGCCCCTTGCATCACACCCTCCGCCGAGGCTTCAGCGCCTCAACCCCGGCACCGCGCCGGCCGCTGCCGGCCTCGCGCCCCGAGGCGCGCGGGAAGGGGAGCCGACGGCTCCAGTAGAGGGGCGCTCGGGCTCTTCACGCTGGGGTGACCCCAGCCCTGCCCTAGACCGGACCCACCGGGAGAAAGTCCGCGGCTTCGACCCGCTCCTCAGAACTCGCCCGGCCCCGAGCGAAGAAGGCCGCGCCCGTCGTTCCCAGCCGCGGGGACCCGGAGGCCCCGCTAGCGGTCCGCGACCCGTGAAAGAGCGCCCCGAACACTAGTGCCCCGACCCCTTTAGTCGCCTCGGAGCCGGCGCCGAGGCCCCGGGCCGGCCCGGCGAGTCTAGAAGCGGAGGTAGACGGGGTGTCCGGGCACGAAATCTTTTTGTACAGCCGGTTGCAAGCCGGCCGATTCACGGCGGAGCCAGGGGCCCGCGGCTCTCGTCGGGGACGCAGGGCTCGGGGGCCCGGCCGGGCGCGAGGAGGCCGAGGCGCCGGGCCGGTCCGGGCCCCCGACCGTTTCGCACAAAATCTGCGACCTCCGGGCCTGCGCCACACCCCCACCCCCACCCCCCCGACCACCGGTGGAGGGCGGGAGCCGCCTTAAGGTCTCGTCTCTGCCCCATCGGCCCCGGAGCCGCGACCGACATCTTCAGAGCTTAAATTTGCAATTCCCGACTTAATTTTACGATTAACGGCGCATAAACTTCTTAAGCTTTGCCACTGACCGAAGCTCAACGTTTAACCTAAACGTCTCGAAATCTCACCACTTATCGCCTCGCCCCCGAGACCCCACAAAAAAATTGGTAATTTCCCTCCCCTTCCCCTGATCCTCCTCCGCCGCTGAGAAGTGTGGTCGTCTTTAAATCTATAGTTCTGCGATGGACGCCCGGGCACACACGCCCGGACAAACACGTGCGTGCATGGCCGCCGAGTCCCCGTAAGCCCCGGTCTACACGGTAAAAATCCTTTTACTTTAGCAACCCTTCAAACCCTTATTTTGGCGTCGCGAAAGGCTCTAGACGTCGACCGCAATTTGCTGGGAAACGCAGGAAGCCTAGACAACGACGTCCTTCCGCGTCAGGGTCGCGCCCCTCCGTGGCACCCTTTCCACCGGCGCCCGCCCACCTCCCCAGCGGCCCCGCGACTGCGGACAGCCCGGGAGCCTGCTGGCGAGTGGCCCGAGAACAGCCAACGTCCCGCGCGGGATGCTGCGTGTGTGCTGGCCCTACTGCCCGCGGTAGTCGATGGTGGGAATGCCGTCGCGCCGGATGGGCATGGTCGAGTTGCTGGGCCGGATGGCGTTCTTGCGGTGCGCCCTACGGTGCCGGTGCGAGTTCCGGACCGAGTTGCTCGTGGCGTTCTTGGGGATGGGGTGGTTCCCGCTCTTCTAGTACGACCGGTAGTAGTGGTTCTACTGGGAGTGCGTCCAGAGGTGGACCAAGCGGTTGCGCGCGGCCGCGGAGTTCTTCCTCTTGTTCTACTGCACCCGGGGGTCCTTGTTTTCACTCCTGCTCCTGCTCCTGCTCCCGCTGCGCCGCTCCCCGTTCCTCCTCTCACGCCTGTTCCGCGTGCTCCCGTGGCTCTGCAGCCGCCTCCTGCTTCCACTCGCGCCGGCTCCGCCGCGTCCCTGCGCCTCGGAGGAAGAAGGGTCCGCCCCGCGGCTCGACTCCGGCCTCTCCTCCGGCGGGTGGGCGTGTCGTGAGGTCCGAGGCGACGGACCGCGGAGACCCCGGGGCATGCTCGTCCCTCCAGTCCGACGGACCTCGTGCGCCGAGCCCACCCCAGCCCCACTCCCTACCGCCCCCGCCCCTCGCCACCCGTCGCCCCGGGCCCCACGGTGTCTGGCACGGGGGGTGGGGCGCGGAGACGTCCCTAGTCGGACGTGCACCTGAGCGAGTGGCTGGTGAGGACGAGACGGCTCAGTCTGCCTCTCTTCGACGGGACGGCGCGGCCCCTGGGGGACACGCTCAGCCCGAGCCTCACGTTCTTCATGCTGCTGGACCTGCTGCTGCTGCTGCTGCTGCTGCTCCTGCTCCTGCTCCTGCCGCTCGCCCTGGACCGCGGCGGGTTCGGGCACTGGAGAAGCGGCGAGTGGCCGCACCTCCGCGGCGGCGACGACTCGGGGGGCGGGCTCCGGCGCGGGGCGCCCCCGCCCCCGCCGTTCTGCGGCGACCCGTCGGCCTGCAGCGGTCCGCGCGGCGGCCGGCGGTCGTTCGGGTTCGACACCAGAGACCGGCTCTAGCGGTGCAGCCTGGAGTTCGTCGGCTCGGACCCGGGCCCGACGCGCGGCGGGCCCGACGGCCGCCGGCGGCGCGGGCGGAGCTCGCCCCGCGGCGGCCCGCCGAGCGGGATGGGGCGCAGCGGCGACGAGCCGGCGGTGGAGATGATGTGAAGCGGGAAGATGCCGTCGATGTGTTTGATGCCCTTGAACTTGCGCCGCGACGTCCCGGTCCCCGACGAAGCCATGTTGAGCCGCCGACGCCGGGGGCGTCTTCGCGACGTGCGGCGCGGTTTCCGGCGGTCGCTGCGCCCGTTCCGCCCGCGCGTGGGCGAGGGCCTCGGGGTGATGGCCGGGGGCCCGCCGCCGATGCTCGGCTTCTTTCCATCCGCCGGGCGCCCCGGGGCCCCCGCCTCCCCCGCCTCCCAGGGCCGCCCGCTCGTGGGGATCGTCGGCCCTTCCCCTTGGCCCGCGGACATCCAGACCGGCCCTTTCGGGACAGGGACTTGGCCCTTGCCCCTTGCCTACCGAAACGTGAGGGTTCAATCTTTACTTCCCCCTCGACCACCTCTGTCTTTGCCCCACCCCCGGTCTGCTAGGACGGAGCTCTGCCTCTGTCCTGACTGGGGGAATAATGACTGAAAAGTGAACTAAATAATAAGGAAAACAACCATAGCAGGACTGACAAAAGCCAAACCGTTTATGTTTAGCTGCGGTTTACATCGAAGGGAGGCCGCAGGACTCGCAGTCCGAGCCGCGAAAGACTGCCAGGCTCAGAGTCGAGTCAGAGGAAAAGACGGAAGCCGACGTTCCTCTATTTCGGAAGACGAAGGAGGGACCCCGGAGGCCAAAAATTTAGAAGTCTTGTCTTTTGCTCTCAGGCAAAAGAGGGAGGGAAAGAAACGGAGCGGAGACAACGAGGATTACCTCCGAACTCGGCTAGTCTGGATATTTTCCTCCAGTTCCCCCGTCTTTTACGCCTTTACACTGCCCGCTCACAGAGTCCCCCGCCCACCACCGCCCCCGTCGGACCAGGGGGTCTGGCGAACCCCTAAGCCCCCCTTCCCGTGCCGCACCAACCCGCCGAGCTCCGACCACCGGCTCCGACAGCCCTCCGTCTACCGAGACCCCAGCCCAGGACTGATTGACGGGGGAGGGGACTGTCTACGGTCGCTCCCGACGTGGCACCAACCACCCCCGCAGGTCGGGATGGATATCTTCCCGGTTCTGTCGTTACGTTCATTCACCCGAGGGACCCCAGGGGGGAGGGGTGTGGGGTACGCCTTGGAAGGCCGTGGTTAACGGGTCGTTTAAGCGACTTACACACAAAGAACGAAGAACAGTACCCCAGACTCCTGTCTCGGAATGAAGAGAGAGAGAAAAAAGAAAAGAAACTCACCCTCTCCTAATACGAGAAAAACTCTCGAAGAGAGAGAGAAAAAAAAACCGAGTTTAAGACAAAAAATTTTTTTAGTGAGGAAGTTGACCTTAACGTACATAGCGTGGTGACGACGACAAAAGAGAAACCTTTTTGGCTAAGAATTTTAGACCCACAAACATACGTCAAACCTTGGAATTCTTTGATGCTATCTGTGAATTTTCCGTGAACGAAAGTACTCGATCACGAGGACTTTGACCCCCATAGTCTGGGGAAAAATCTACTGTAAACGTCGGTTTGACCTCTCAGAAAAATAGTCCGGACAGGGGCACAGGTCTACCTGATCTATCCTGGTCGTCAAACGGACCGACTGTCATCAAAGAGTTTTCTTTTGATGAAATGTTCATCCGTCTTAATGAGTAGTGTCTAGAACTTCCACCCGTTCTTCGCTTCGGAAAACTCTACCTGGGAAAAATCTTACACCACTGACCATGACCACCCCCGACTTCCTAAACCCCCTACTGAACCAAAAAAGGAACCAGGTGTCCATCCACAGTGTTAACGAAACCTTTTTTTTTTTCGTCCGGTAAGAGAGGAGGGTTCAAGTATTTATATGTCTATATATATATATATATTACTGGAGATTTAGGCCTGGTGTAGAGCACGGTGACATTTTCCTTCCTAGGTGTCCCGTGACGGTCGGGTGTCTGAGATAGCCTTGTCTGAAAACAACCTGTATGCACTTAAACAACCGTATCATATCGAAGGGGTTACATACACACTGAAAACTTTTGTTAGAAAAAAGAGTCCTATAGAACTTAACTAGTGAAGTAACGGTGCCATATATAAGATATCCACACTATCCTAAATGACATTTTAAATAAACATTTTCTACATGTGTCATCTTTATTTTGCACTAATATCTTGAACTCATGAATTCTTCACCTTTGTTTAAACTATAAATAAAAATATTACTATATTTCGAAGATCATTAAATACGTTCAACATAACGTTACCTTAGATTTGGAAAACATTTATTTAAGACGGACCAAAAATAAACTTGTAACGACCAATATGTTAGAAACAACCAACAAATTGTTCTTAAGAAATGATTAAATATAGAATTTAACATTTATTTTTGTTTGATCAGATGTCGTCACACCACAAACCCCGAGTAAACAGGACCTTCTCAGAAACCCATCCCTCGGGACCCCTATCGTCGGGGAGGGGGGTCCACTAGACTGGAGTCCGAAAAATTACTTTTACACATTTTATTAGGGAGGGAAGACGAGGACGTTCTTCCGTCTCCGTTCTCGTCATGTGTCGTCCCTCGATCCGTACCAAAGTGTAATAAATATATGTGTACGTAACATTCTTTTAGACCTAAAACACAAGACTTATACGTTTACCGAACAATCACATGTAAAATTTTTGAACCGTTTTATTTTACTAGACTATGAGGTACATAATCCTAGGTAACCTGTAAATAAAGACCCGAATGACTCGGAGGAGTCATTGATCTCATAACACTCACCTATTACACCTATTATACCCCATATTTACTACGGGGGTGGTATTTAATAACTCACTTTATTAACAAGTAACAAATAAACTTAACGGGTTTAACCGCATCTAATAAGTCTAAATTACTTGCCGAAGAATTGAGGAGAAAAGTATATTGAGTGCAATTTGTGTTCCGCTTTTAGACCCCTCCTCTCTAAATAAAAGGAAAATCACCGAGAATCGGAATGGGACCCCCCTTTCTTTTCAAATTTCTTGGGATCTGATAACGGAGCAATAACACACTGAGTGATGGATTAAGATCCTGTTCAGATGTTAAACATCAGTTCCTTGTATAAGGGAAACTAATCATAGTATTTTCGTCGTTTTGACAGTGAAATTAAAAGTCGTTTTAATATACCTATGGGTATATTATATTAAAGTCTTTTCTTTACTTGTTAGTAAATAAAGGAGAGGTTTCTATTTAACTCACTTATATTGAATGCCAATATTTTGTTCTTATTATCGAAGAATCTAACGGGAAATTAGTTAGTATGTGAATAAAAAGTTCTCCAAGTAGATAAAATAAGGTACTAATTATTACAACGTCGGACTCTCGTAATAACCTAGGGTCGCCCCCAGCCGGGCCTACGAAAATCGACGAAACCTTACCAGTCAACCCCAAGTAATACCCGACTATAACTTGTTAAATATTTTAGAACAGATTTGTAGACGGCCGAGACTATCCGGCTACACAGACTCCTACCCTTTAACGGCCTGGTCAACTATAACTGTTTGCCTAGAGAGAGGTCACCGAAAAACACGGCACCTTTAATCACCGAAGAACGACCCCAGAACAATCTTTCCCATAAACTTTCATTAGAATCGATGAACTCCGTTTCGATCCCCCGACACTTGACCAGTGTCTCGGGACGGAAAATACCCCAGACTGACGGGTCCTTCCGTGTGTGGTTCCGAAGCCAAAAGACAAGTAAAAGTCCGTAAGACAACCGAACCTCATCTATACGCTAGTCTCCAATTGTCTTTCGCTTAAAAACGCCCATCTCTTGATAAAAAAAAGGAGGAAGGACGGAGGGGATCATCCTCTAGACCTGTACAAACCTCACCTCGATAGAGAACCGCTGTCCCTTCTAAAAAGTGCACCCCTCGGACCAACGAGACACCGTCGGCAGACCTCAGACACGTGTATTTTCCCTCGGTCCTCGCGGAAACGGACAAAAACAAAGTCTACCTTGGAAACACCTTAATGGCACTCCTATTACTAAAAGGGAGGTCTATCGTAAACTGTAACGTCAGACTTCTACAATTCGCCAAAACGAAAATAATTGTAATCGGTATAAAGGATTTAGTCGTCTCTTAGGTTGGAGGCACTGTCGTTATAAAGGATATACACTATAAGATTAAACTTCCGACCCCACTTTTCATACCTTCAATTGTTATAAATTGTTTATCCGTGACTCTCTGGCACGACGGACTACCGCTACGATCTCTGTCGTGACCGCGAGAATTTTTTCGTCCCTCCGCTCCCGTGGTTCATTTTTGGCTAGAGGGACGTATACAAGTCTTTGACTTCGGACGGACTTTTGACGGAGGGAAGCCTTGTCTTCTAACAAAATGGACCTATGTACTAGAGAAGCGACGCGCGCGCGTGTGTGTGTGTGTGTGTGTGTGTGTGTGTGTGGGTCTGGAGGAAGAGCCCCTGTTAGACGTGGAAAGTTAACCACGTTTGAGGCTCGTCGAGTCCTCTAATCGGGTCTGATTGCTTGGGAGAAACTACAAACATACGGGTTGTTTAATAGTTACTAAAGGTATTGAATGGGTGGGACGGTGGACTGGACTTAAAGAAAGCCCTTTTGAACTAAAAAAAAATTACATACGATTCGTGTCTTTTGGGCGTCCACAAATCTCCGTAGAAAAATTTCCTTTACACCTTACGCACAATACCGAGGAGGCAACGTCCAGAAATCCTTTCTACTCCCTCTTTGTCTCTCCGAGAAGAGTCCCTTCTCCCAATGACACAGACTAAAGAGAGAAGACGAAATTTTAAATCGATTAGTTTGTAATGCAGGGCCGGGTGCCTCTGAAAGTGTCTACAATCGCCTCCGGCCCCTCTCCCTCCGCCCGCCGACGCTCGCGCCCCGGCGCCCCGGCGTCCTGCCTCGGACACGCCGGCCCGGCGGCCGGAGACGGGACGCGGCGGGCCCCGCGCAATCTCGGCTGAATAGCCTTAAGCGCGAAATTAGAGTCCACCCGGGGCCCCTGGTCCGGCTCTCGTTCGCCCCGCGACCGGGCCGGCGGCGACGGAGGGCGCGGGCAGTTTACAGTTGCAAACAAGGGTTATTTTCTCAATAACAAAGACGTTTCGACGACGCGTTGACGGAAACTTTGAACTTTTCTTGAAGTAGGTGGAAACAGACGCCGGTCCGCCGCCCCGGCCGCCTCTCCTTTCCTGGTCCCGAGACGCGCCGGGCGCGGCGGCGGCGGCGGCGGCGGCGGTGGCTCGACCAGGTCCTCCGCCGCTCGTCGGCCAGGGGCGCTCCGGGCGGGGCGCGCACAAGTCGGCCGTGGACGCCCGGACCGGGCACGCGCGGCGACGAGCAAAACGCCAGTAGAGTGTGGCGTAGCTCTCTATGATAGTTTCTCCGATTCTCAGTTAAGCTAGAAAAACAAAGAATTTGCCCTGTCTTTTATACGGAATTTGAAAGAGACGAGTTCAGCTTCATTTGTTGGCAACCGGTTTTAGTAGGTTTCTGTAAATAGACACTTCAGTCTCGTAGAGAAAGTTCACATTTATTATGTGACCTAATAATATTTCAAGGAGGTTCATTGTCAGAGGTTACTAGTGGGTGGTATATTAAAAGGAAATCAAGGGGTCACGTAACTGTTAGGGTTCCTTTCGTAAGTAAAATTGGGGGTTTAATTCCTGTATTTATCTGGAAAATTTATACACAAAAATGTGACGAAAAATTTTTGTAACATTTGTGAATTTTTTACACAATTGAGTTCTCCGTCAGAACCCTTGTTATGTGTTGTCAGACACTATACACCTATAATACTAATTGTCGTAAACTTAAAGATGTTTAGCGTTTCCCCTGTACAGGGAAACTACATAAACGTTTGGAAATACATTCACTGTTTAGGGATGTCTATAAAATTTCCGAATAATATTCCTCTTCATTAGATACTGTTATATTAAAAGGTCAACGACCTTTAATGAAAGATAACCGGCATTACTTTCGTGTGCGGTCGGGAGGGGACACGAACCCGACGTTCCGCTCGTTCGACCATAAACTACGACACGTGAACCTGCAGTCCGGAACCATTCACTCTCTCTTTCGTGAGGGTGGGGCCCAAACCCCTCGTTTATATGGGGGAAGGCGTGTGTGGCGAGACGAGCAAGTGGACACGGAGGACGGTTGTCTCCCTGCAACAGAATCGACCGTGAAAGTGGGAGGTGGGAGGTCCGTCTCCTGCCCAAAGAGAAGGGAGACGACTCCCGTCGCACAAGTGTGAAAGATTCTTTCTATTTTTGACTTCTACAATCCTTCCTCCTAAGAGGACCATTATATTACGTCTACCCTACCGAATCCTTTGTGGTCCTGGCAAGAAAACGTTAGGGTCCATTTTCCTTTCTCCTTCTTACCAGAAACAAACAAATTCCCACTGAGGTTCTATTATTCTTTTCCGGAAAATTTTCCGCAGGGCTACAATCAGACAAAATCTACTTTGACTTTTGTTTAATTTACCTTCCGAGAAGCTCTTCGTTCACCCTTCGAACCCCGACGGAGGTCACCGACGTCGGCACCTCGAACCATCCGTCACAGGCTCCCTTCCTCGCCTCATTCTCCTGTAGTGAGTCCCAAAACACCCCCTCTATTTAACCGTTAACTAACACACATTCAGGACTAGTTAATAATTGGTAATCACAGTTGTTGTGTCAATATTAATGGAAACCAATAAAATTTCTGAAAAAAAAAAAGTAAAGAGACCAGCGTATTAATTCAATTACGAGAACTCCTTACTAAGTCTCCGCTCTACTAGTCTGGTCCGGGGAGGACAACCACTGGAAATCCCTTTTGTGTAAGTGACAAGAGGAACAGTCTTTGGGGGAGAGACGGAGGTAAGATGAAGTCCGTGAAGGGGGGGGGGGGAAAAGGAGACAGTATTTATTGCTAACGCGTCCTTTTCCCCTTTTACTGTTTGTTTATCTCGCGTCGACCTTAATTATTCCGACTAGTCTCAATCGCCCCGACCCTAACGAGCGGCGGTGTCCAGATTCCGGGTATTTCCACGGTCGTCAAGGGGAGGGGGGGGCTGAAGGGAGGTTCTAGTTCTCTTTCCCGTTTGGCTTGTAAAATTGGGGCTGTAGAAGGTTGCCCCTTCCCACCCGAACGCTCTCTTGCGGGCAAAAGTCCGGGACAAGCGTGGTCGTGTCACTCCGGCGGACCGGGCCCCCACCCTTCCCACGGCGCACAAGCGGGCCGCGCCCGCGCCCAAGGCGCACGCGGGCCGAGGGAGTAGGTGGAGGCCGGGCGCCCGCCCCCGTTGCAGGAGCTGGGACTTTTCAACCCTCCACTCGACCGTCCAGTCCACCCCTGTTCATCCACAGACCCCTTCTACCCCCGCCGTCTACCTACAGGAGGCCCCTCCGTCACAGTCGGGTCCTCCGGCGGGGCCTCGCGCGCGCTCCTCCCGGCACCCGCGGCCGCCGGGGCTTCCTCCGCGCGCGCGACCTCCGCCGGGCCGCTGGACTTCAAGAAATTGCAGACGGTGGGGTCCCATCCAAGCTCGGGTGCAAACCGAGGACGTGTTGACGATGTTAGTGAAGAGGTCCCTTGACAGAAAAGAGGAGACGGAGGTCGGGGGCCCCCCCGGAAGACCCCAACTCCAGCCGGACGTCGCCTGTGGGGGTCTGAGTAAAGACGGGGCGGCCGGGGGCCGCGTCGCGGTGGCATACACGCGCGGAACCAGTGCACCTCCGGGGCTTTCCGTCGTGGTCGCGGCTTCGGCCGCTCGGCTCGGCGTCCAGGGCCTTCGTGCCTCTGAACGGGCCCGTGGCCCTTCACCCCCCGCGCGCCGGACGAATTCCGGAAGGCGGTAAAGGCCCGGAGTCGGGGAGCTCCCCTCGCCCGAACCCAGTGGGAAGCTCCGGAGTAGTCCTCCGGCGTCGGTCCCGGGCCCGGTAGGTCGTCGGACGTCCCTGCGCTCCGCGAGCGGCCCAGGGTCCCCTCCGGGGTTGGGCCCGAGGGGGCTGCTGCACGCGGGGATCGAGCCGCAGCGGCCGGGGCCCGGCCGGGGGTGAGGCTCCGTTCGGAGGGGAGGAGGGCCGGGGAGAGGCGCGGGGGTGCGGGAGGTCGGGACGAGGCCCGCGGGAGCGGCCGCCGAGACCCACGGCGGGCGGGACGGGGAGACCTCGCCACTCGCGCGCCTTCCCCGGGGCTCACGTGTGTGCCCGGCGGCGTTTGGCTTTCGGGACGGAGCCGCGAGCCCTGCCAGCCGCCTCCGAGCCCGCGGGAAGGGTGCGGGCGCTCCCTCGTCGGCGGCGGTCGGCGACGGGCGGGCGGGGCGAGGCGGAGGCGCTCAGACGCCGCGCGCGCCGCGACGACCGCCGCGACCCCCGGGTCACGCCCTCCGGCGAGCGACCCGGCGGCCGTCGCGACAGAGGCGAGCAGGGAGGCCCGCCCTGGACCCGCCCCTGGGGCGGGAGGGGCGTGGGGCCCCGTCGCTCAGTCTCCGGACTGCCGAGATCTCGCTCGGCGAGCCGGACCCGCGCTGAAGGATGTCCGCTGCCCGGACTCTGCAAGGAAGAGTCTCGCGAATGGTCCTCTCCAGCCCCAAAATGTCTGGTCCGCTCAACTGAATCGAGGTGTGCGAAGAAAAATTCTTGGCCAACCTCCTGACGGACCTCCACGACTCCTCGGGCGCCCCTGTGTCGCCTCAAGCCCCGAACCTATCCCCGTGGGAGCCCGCACGGTCCAGCGGACCCACTGGTAGTCGATGTCAGGGAGTCCTGTTCGAGGTCTCAGTTCCCCTCGCCCCCACGAACTTGGGAACTTGGAGGTTGGGAAGTGAAGGCCTTGAACACGGACGGTCTGCTCTGGCCCCGGGAGGAAACCCCCCAGGACCGTTGAAGCCGAACCTGTGAGTCTCGAACGTCGCGCCTCCACCCTGGTGTCCTCACCACAGACCTCGAAGGGAGACCCGACCTCTCCCAGGCATCCCTTCCGTCGTGGACGTCCTCCGGACCGGGGAGCCCCTCCGAGACCCCGACCCCCGGTCACTCCCAACCTGGACCCTCCACGAGACATGGGAAACCCTTAGGAGACCGCCCGGACAACAAGACCCAGTCGACACGGGTCCTGTACTGAAACCGGGGTCGAAGGACGGTAGGGTGAGGTCCTCCCCAGTCCCGCCACCAGGTATGTGTAGGTCGTGCCCCTCTGCCAACTTCCCCGGACCTGGTTGGGCGGTTCCGGACCTCCTTCCCTCCCGACCCACCCACCTTCCCACCCTCCTCACACCACCCTAAATCCCGGGTTGCCTGGGGACCCGTCTAGGGCCAGGTCCCACGACCAAATAAATCTGTCCTCCGGGTCCGGCCGAGGTCCAAATAAGAAAGACTGAGAGTCCGTCACCTTTTCGTTAAACAAAATTTTACTAATCACTAGGAGTCGGGAAGGTTGTCATTGCGGAATCGACCATTACCCGGGTCTACATTTGTCCTCAAGGACTTTCAGGGCCGAAGGACCCCCACCCCCACCCCACCCCCACCCCCCGACAGACACCGTCCCCAACCCCCTGGGGTTCGGGACTACTCTTTCCGGCCACCGAATTGGAGACCACCCCGACCCGGAGAACGTCTCCTTCCCCGACTAAATTCCGACGACCCGAAACTTTTTTCTATCTCGCCGAACGTTCCTCTCTCACCGTGTTCGCTCAATGTTACATTTGAAAGATGACTGAAATCGAGAAATTCGTCTTCGTGTCCTACAAGAGTCCCCGAACGGGGACGACCGGGACGGACGGTCGCGTGCTTCCACAGTCTCGGTCTGTCTTCCCATTCGGCGTCCACCCGTCACCCGACGTCCGCCTCGGGCGAACCGGACAAGGGACCACGGGTCCCTTTCGACGACCATCGCTCGGACACCCTCTGCCCGGGCGCCACCAGGACTGAGCACCACCACCATCTCCGGACCCTCCGGAGTCCCTCCTACGGGTTGCGTCCGCGACTCACGGCACCACCGCAGCAGTAGACCTCACACAGGGTGCGATCTGCTACCTCGCCTCACCCACACGTCCACCGGAGGAGGCATCCCGAGGTCGAGACCGAGACCCGTCCTCAGGACACCTTTCTCCGTCCCAGACGTGAGGCCTCCGTCTCGACGACCCGTCCGTTGGGGTCTGGTTCGTTACGGACGGCCCCGGGTGGTGTTCGAGTCCTACTAAGACCCCCCAGGAAACTCGTGGGGTCCACCAGACGGAGGGTGAAGGGTCGAGGAGGACGGGACCTCCGAGAGGGTCCCCGAGGAGCGACCCACTAAGACCGGGTCGCAGTCGTAGGTGGACGGGGCATCCGGACAAGTCTCGGGCTCCGGGTCACTGCCGGTGCTTCCCATTACATCCCCGGGACTCACTGCCGGTGCTTCCCTGGTCCGGTTCTCCCATTTGACTCCGGACAAGTCTTACGAGTGGCAAAAGTTTACTCCGAATGTGTGACGGGGTGCGTCATACAAAATCGAAAGATGGGCCCTTTTTATGTGGAAGTTGACTGTGTGAGTGTCTTACACACGTTTCGTTTTGAGCGTGTCTCTAGTAATGGTATAGTTTCTCCTGCCTGAAATGGATAATGAGACGTCAGACCCACAAAGCAAGACTCCCCGCCGCTACGAGTCTAAACATTATTTCCGGTACATTAAGTATTTAATATATAAATAAGTTAGAAAAAGAACAGAAGAAAAGTCGTCCTAGTGAGGAATGGAACATCATTAGTTCGAAAAGTATATTAAACACAAGGTGACTGTTATTACTAAGTTTTTAATCTTTCGTCAACATAAGTTTCATATGTAAATTCATGTAAAAGTTGTCTTTGATACATCATTTGGTCTACGTTTTTTGTTCTTATGGGGTTTGAACCACAAGACAAAAAATAAACGATTTAGACCGTTGGAACTATGACTACTTTACGTAATTTTTATAAAGAGTTTACTATGAAAGAAGTATGTACCGAACCTTGTCTCCACACACCCTCCCCTTAACCCCGTCTTAACTGTCCTAACTTAAATCACTGAACGTGCCTACCTTAATCTTCACATTACCCTGAACCCAAGTTCGGTCCTAATGCAGTGGGTCTCTGCCTTTCGTCCGCTTTGAAGAAAAATATGTCTCAAGCAACAAGTCAACGATTCAGCACAGGTTGAGACGTCGGGGTCCCTGACGTCGAACGGTCCGAAGAGATAGGAAGTGACAGAGGGTCCAACGAGTTTGAGTACAGGTAGCTCAGACTAACGGTAGGTTGGTAGAGTAGGAGACAGTGGGAGAAGAGGAGGACGGGAGTTAGAAAGGGTCGTAGTCCCAGAAAAGGTTACTTAACTGAGAAGTGTAGTCCACGGGTTTCATAACCTCGAAGTCGAAGTCATAGTCAGGAAGATTACTTATAAGTCCTGACTAGAGGAAAGCCTACCTGACCAACCTAGAGGAATGATAACTAGAGGAAAGCTACCTGACCAACCTAGAGGAATGATAACTAGAGGAAAGCCTACCTGACCATCCTAGAGGAATGATAACTAGAGGAAAGCCTACCTGACCAACCTAGAGGAATGATAGGTTTCCTGAGAGTTCTCAGACGACGTTGTCGTGTCAAGTCTTCGTAGTCGAGAAGTCACGAGTCGGAACATATTGATGACCTTTTTGGTATCGAAACTCATATGTCTGGAAACAACAGTTTCACTATCGAGACGAAAAATTATGTGACAGATCCAAAAGGTATCGACAAGAAGGTTCCTCGTTCACAATCAACGAGTGAGTACGGGCTGAGAAAGGGTACCTGACATCAGGTGGTCCGAGGAGACAGGTACCTCAAGAGGTCCGTTCTTGTGCCCTCACCCAACGACAAGGGAAGAGGTCCCCTAGAAGGGTTAGGTCCCCGACTTGGACTCAGAGGATGTAACTTCCGCCTAAGAAATGGTTGACTCGTTCGTGGAAAATTAAAGTACCGACGTCAGTAGTAGACGTCACTAAAACCTCGGGTCCTTTTATTTCAGAGAGTGACAAAGGTAAAAGGGGAAAATAAACGACACTTCCCTACCCTGATCCACGGTACTAGAAGTAAAAAATTTACAACTTAAAATTTGGTCGAAAAAGTGAGAGGAGAAAGTGGAAATAGTTCTCCGAGAAATCAAAGAGAAACGAAAGACGGAAATCTTACCACAGTAGACATATAGACTCCAATAACTATACTGAGGGTCCCCAGAACTAAGTTGAACTCGAAGTATGTCTCTCTGGGGTTGTTAAGAAAGGAGGTTTCCTAGGGAGAGGTTTGGGAGGTAGAGTGTAAAGAAGTCACTTTTCGACGGGGGTTAAGTGTAAGAGAAGAGTCTTCATTTACGACGATAAAGTTTTGCCAGTGGACTGAAGTCGTACCCAAACAACTGTCAGTGGGAGTAAACCCCGAAAATGTAACATGTAATTCGCCGAAGTATGTAATTGGGTTACCAAGACTCGGTCCTCTCGGAACTTAAGTGGACACCTCTAGCCCCGAGGCAGCAAGACTGCCCTGGGTCCGCGTCCTGACTCCACTCTGTCACGCTTGTTTCGTTCGGCGTCACCCGGAATTCCTCCGGAGTCCCCGACCTCAGGACGTCCTGTCCCGACCGGGGCCTCGCAGACACCTGAAGGAGGTCCCACCTCACGTCTGCACTACCGGGTGTACGAGAGGTTTCTCGGTCCGTAAAGGTCTCTGGCGACTGCAGGCCGTTTGCTTCGACACACCTCTGTGACCTCTGTCACCGAATCGCGCCGGTGGCGCCCCAGTCCTCCGGGAAACCACAGACAGTCTCCGTCGCGCCATAGACGCACACCGTCTATCACCACGGGTCCTACCCCCGCCGGAGTCGGGCCACCCGTGTGTCCGGTGAAAAGTGGCGTGAGTCGTCCTTCTTCCCCACGACGACAAGTCTCGAGTCGGGACTCGAGAAAAGACGTCTGCTAAACTGGATGTTCCGACGGACAGGGTCGAGGCCGGTCGCGGCTCTAGACCCCTGGACTACCCGTCCCTCGGAGCACCCCAACCGGAACTGAGGTTTCGCTGTGCCACTCATAAATACCTAAATCCACAAACGCTTATCCTCTCCTTGTTGTCCCACCCTGACTTCGCTATCCAAACCAGCACTCCGAAACGGACTCCAAACCCAAGGACCACGGACAGCAGTGGAGGTGTTCGACGAAAGTGCAACCAGGTGCGACCCTAGGACCCGGGAACTATTACCTGAACCCACAAAGATCACATGAATGACAAGGCAAGTTGTCCTTAATGTCCGTCCCCTGCATCGAAGTCAAAAGTCATTAAAGAGTAACCTAAAGTAACACCACCCTGTCAGGGTAATACTTAGGTCTACACAATAGTTATTCGGGGAATCTTAGGTGGTGTTTGGAGATCCCTGAGTCCAAAGAATCCTCGAAGGGCGACCGGACAGTGATACGTCGGGACCTGCACACATAATTCTTGTGTGGCTGGAAACACCAGACACCAGAGACGGGAGGTCGTGTCTCGTCTCCTTAGGACGCGGGTCTCGGACCGGACACAGGTAAAGCGCCACCGACGGAACGTACAGACACCTTCCTGTAGTCTGAAAATTGACGGGGTCTGAATCGTTACCCCTAAAACCTCAAACCACACCCTACCGAACCGTGGTCCTCCCTGAGCCCGTCCTTGGGTCCCGGACCTACAACGCCCCCGTCTCTCCACTCCTGACGGGCGTCCCTGTGGTTTCCCTTCCGACCTCTCCGTCGTTCCCCCGTCTCCTGCACCCGGTGCCCGTGACGAGGGGTGACCGTGCGCGGAAGGGAGGTTTCGTCGATTTTCGTGTTCCAAGCCGTAGAGAACTCGGGGACCGAATCACGCAGAGAACAAAGAAGAGTTATAGTCAAGAGAGGTGAATCTCACATTTAGCGACGAACTTTCAGTGCAAGAGAAACTTGATTGGGGCTACAGTATATAGTTGGGGCTACCCATGTCCTCAATTCGACTGTTGAGACGAATAGTTATGTAATACGTACACAATATCGGGTCTTAATTTTTGACGTCCATTGTCGCACACACACACTTGACTCGGACGTCGACGGACGTGTCCGTGGCCACCGCAAGAGTGGAGGGTCCGGCGTGAGGGTCGAGCGCTCGGGGTCCTGTGCGTGCGACGCTGACCCATGTTCCGAGAGGCCGGAAGGGACCACCGAGTCTACCATTTCTTCGGTGGACGCTCCGTCCTCCGTACCGCTCTCGGGACCCAAGCTAGGGATCCAGTCCTTCCGGGGGGGCCTCTTCCTTTACCGTCGGGTAAGGTCCCACCTCGGTCGTCGTCCATTCCCTGGCAGGGGTGGTCTGTGAAGGCCGCGGGTGACGTCCAAACGGACCTCTTAGGGTACCTACCTCCTCGGACCACCCGCTGACAGGTACCCCAGCTTTTCTCAACCTATGTGCGGACTTCGCTGAATCGTGTGCCGTGTTCTATTTTTGGGTGTACCCAGAAAATACCGACTACGGACTTGGAGTCAAGTAAGGTCACTGGACCCACTTCAAGTTCTCAACCTTCAATCCATAAAACTGTCTCTTCGACCCCCTAGAGTGTCTTAAAGCCCTTAGAACCCCGACCTCCGCGGGGTACTCGTCTCGACCTCTCCTGCGTGTAGCGGCACCCTGGTCGACTCTCACTCGTCGTGGACGGAATAGGGGACGTCATAGACTAAATTTGCGACAGGGAGTCCCGAGAGGCCCGACTGTGACACAAGAAGTGCACCGTGTGCCCCCTCGCACCTACAAGGTTTACAAAACAGATTCCTGTACGGTAACTACCCTCTCCGTCACCGACGGACGCACATCAACCACGCGTGAGATTCTTGACTGAGTAACCTCTTCTGGGACCACGACCCTTTCTAATTTCCACCCTGTTCTTCCCCCGTTGTCTCCTACTCTGTCAACCTACCGTAGTGACTGAGCTACCTATACTCAAACCCATTTGAGGTCCTCAACCACTACCTGTCCCTCCGGACCGCTCGACGTCAGGGACTCCAGCGTGTCTCAGCCCGCACTGACTCGCGGACTTGACTTAACTAGACACGTGAACGGGACCCAGTAGAGCGAACGGGAAAGGCCGTCGGGACTTCTTCCCAACACTCGGAGTAGAGGCGAAATGTCCACTCTTCGGACTCTGAACACTCAGCGGGCCTAATTGGGGGTCGTCCCGGACACGACTCCTGAGACGAGACCCGGTCCAGCGCCCCGGGTCGACTCTACGGTGACTCGAAGCCGAGAAGGTCTGAGGGGGGGCGGAACGGTTTCCGGGAACCACGACAGGGGTCCCGGTCGCCGACCGGAAGTTCGTTTGTTTCCAGTACCTCCTTTGCTACTGCCCCCGGTGGGGGTACCGGGTGGGAGTAGCCGGGACCATTTACAGGGGCCCTGGACACCTGTGCACACTTGCGTCAGGGTACTTGGGCGCGGACGTCGCGGGTTGGAGGGGGGGCTGCCGTTGGCGTTTCAGGCAGGACCAAAGTCGTCTCGTCCACGGTCGTAGGAGGATTTTGACGAGGTGTCGTTCAAGTATTTTCCCCCGAAGGTCCAAACGTCTTTGGGTGCCTACGCGACGTCGCAGGTTTGGTCGCGGACCGTCTTTCCGTGCCGGCTACGACCAGAGTCGGGAGTTCGGTTACCCCGACGCGAGACGACAGGAAGACCCCACGACCCCCCGGTCCTGCGGGAGTCTGCCTGGGACGCGGGACGGGCCCGAGACGTGTGCCCCTGGCTCTCCCTGGCGCCGGAAGAGCGAGGACCTGGGCGACCAAAGGAAGGGTTCTCGACTCCAGAAAACTAGACTACATCGAGAGACGCCGGAAGGGTCCGCCGTGATCGCCAGTTTTTGGGAGTGGACGTTCTGTCCTTCGTACCGTCTGTGTTCAAGCTGGGGACCCAGTCCTCCTAGGGCCTCCTCCCGTACTGTCGGGCAAGGTCGTAAGAACGGACCTCTTGGGGGACCTGTCTCCTCGGACCTCCCGGTTCCAGGTATATACCCCGGGATGTCTCAGCCTGTGCTGACTTCGTTGAATCCGACGGATGGAGAGCCTCACAGAGAGAGACGCAAAGAAAGAGAGACAAAGACAGACAGACAGAAAGAGAGAGATGAGTATATGGTAGGGAATGGGTACTTCAAATGTAAAAAATTCTTATTTGTTTTTAGACTTGCCCTCGACTTCAGATCTCGACGTCGAATACGTTTGTAGCGAACTTAAACGAGAGAAGATAACTTATTTGACAGTCGAAAAAGGACTGGACTCTATGTGTCCTGTGGTCGGTCCGTGGGAGTCGAATGGGTCCATCCAGAGTAGAGAACGGGAGAGATCATTTAAGAAGAGGACAAAATTTTTGACTCTCAGGAACCGTGTTTATTATCAACTCCAACACGTTGGGAATTTTTAGTCCGTACCACAGAAACGGAGAACTAAAGAGACAGTGTGTGTGTGTGTGTGTGTGTGTGTGGGGTAATACAAGGGGTCTCCTGACGTTGTGAGGGGATTAACACGTGCTCCGAGTCTAAGGACGGAGCGGACGTGTTAGATTAAAACCTCGTCTTCATACAGACGGACGAGGTACGACACCTCTTTGTCGGGAATTCGTTCTGCTTAGTTCAACTGGCGCATAGAGTCCTTATGCACCCCTGACAGTGGGCAGTAGGCAGTCGTAGAGCTGTGGCGGACAGAACGTGGTCGACGGACCCTTTCTACCCGACCCTCCCCAAGTGGCCGAGGACACACGAGGAGACAGAGAAAGTTTCCGTAGCCCTCGACCAACCCCAGACGTCCGGAGCTAGGTCACCTGTCCGTAGCGGTCTACAAATGTGTTCGTTTATGAGTTGAAGACCTACTCCAATTCAAGGTGACTGACCCTCCCCCTCAGTTGTCCCTCCCGATGACCCTTGTCACTCCCCCCGTCCCACCCCCACGTCCCCGCTGGAGGGGGTCACACCGGAGGACCCCTACCTCCTTTTGGGGGAGGTACACTAGGGCCACAGGCCGAGGGTCCGAAGAGGTACCCCAGGGGGAACGGGGTAGGGGAACCCCACTCCGGGGGGGCTGTCACGAGGACCCCACACCCACGTCGGGGAGAAGGACCACCCGTGGCCTTCACAGACCGCCCCTGTCAGGGAATGGACGACAACCGAGGTGAGACCCGGGGCACAACCTCCGGACGTAGGACCGCCTGACACTCTCATAAAACTTTTAGTGTAGAGTTTGTACCCAAATAACTCACAGGGGACTAGGCTCTCCCGCACCCGCCGTGTAAGCCCCGCCCCCAGTCTGTGCCGGAGGGGGGCGAGGTGTCTGTAGGGGTAGGAAGGACGTGGTCCTCCTCAGCATGGTCTCGTCGGAACCTCGGTGCAGGTGTGCCTCCGAGACCCCGGGAGAGTTCAGCCCGACGGACACTAAGACGTCTTGACTCTCACAGTCTGTTGTGTGACTAGTCGAGTGATAGTCCTCCTCACAGACGGCAGTAGGACCTCAAGGACGTTTCACATGAACCACCATTGTTTCGGTTCTGACAAGTGAGAACTCTTCCAATAAAAATTTTTACCTCAGGTGCACTTTTACGATTTCTTACGCATAGATACACATTGACTTAGTGAAACGAAATGTCGTCTTTAATCGTTATGACACTTAGCGGTTACGACGACTCAGTGAAGTCAACACAGGCTGAGCCACGCTGGGGTATCTACCGTCGGGTGGTCCGAGGGGGCAGGGACCCTAAGAGGTCCGTTCTTGTGACCTCACCCAACGGTGAAGGAAGAGGTTACGTACTTTCACCTTTCACTTTCACTTCAGCGAGTCAGCACAGACTGAGATTCGCTGGGGTACCTGACGTCGGGTGGTCCGAGGAGGCAGATGCCCTAAAAGGTCCGTTCTCGTGACCTCACCCCACGGTGACGGAAGAGGAAGTCTACTTTTTCTTTTAATATTTTCTGATGATGAGTCGGTATTTCTCATTACCTTATTACGGTAAACGTCCTTGTACCTATCTAGACTTCCAGAGTATGACCTACTTCAGTCTCTCTTTCTGTTTATGGTACTCTCTAGTGAATGCACACTTGGACTTTATACCGAATACCCTGTCTTCGTCTGAGTGTCTGTCTCTCGGGGCCCCCTCCCTCGGACCCCCTCCCTGCCACACCCTCGAACCCTAACCGACTACGGTTCCTGATGGACATTCCACCTATTTGTCTCAGGACGATCTCGTGGCCCTTGATATAAGTTATAGGACTCCATTCGGTATTACCTTTCCTATATTTTTCTCCAGTATGTACAGATTGCCTTGGGGAAGCGACATCTCGTCTTTAATCGTGTTGTAACAGTTGGTTGATGTGAAGTAGTGTTGGTGGTTCATTCATTGTACCCGGAGTACTTTATGGGTCGTTAGTTGTCCAAAAGATGATGACAATTCTTACCCTATTTAATAAGTTAAGTAACTCATAATAATTGAAAGTGACGAACCGGTGAAGTCCGTACAGGATGGGAAACGCTGAGAAACTTACCATCGGGTGGTCCGAGGAGACAGGTACCCTGACAGGTCTGCTCTTAGGACCTTACACGACGGTAAAGTGTGAGGTCCTCTAGAGGGGGTGGGTCCCCAGCTTACACGTGGAGAACGCAGAGGACGTAACGTCCGTCTAAGAAACGGTGACTCAGTGACCCTATCACGATTAATATTCGCCTTAGGAAACAACCTCTCTAGTGAGTCTTGACAAGGATTTCGAATCTCTGTCGTCTACCCACACCATAGATAATAGGTACTTACACTAGGGTATGTATTTTCCTTTGTCCTTTTTTTTTTGTTATTACAACTTTATCTCACGTTAGGGCACCGGGTATTGGGGGTACAGGATGTAGACAGAAAACAGACACCTTTTTGAAATTGGTTTCTTATTCGAATTAGTCTCTTCACTCTTTTTACAGTTTTGTCTTCTTTCGTCAGTTTGTCCTGTTTTGTTATTGGGCCGTCGGTGACTCGTGTCAGTTCCCGGAAGTCAAGGAAGAGTTCCCGACCTGCATTACGAGGCCCGACACAGGACACTCGACGCAAAATCTACGACTTCGGGGACGGTCCACCCTCTCCAATCGAGGTACTCCTGGTCTGGTGCCGGCACTGTATTCGACGGTCGTAGGACTCTTGACCGGAGTTCTTTACCCTTGTTTGGCTGGGACCTTGACTTCTGGTTGACACGGATTTTGCTAGTTCCGCTGCGAGCAGTCTGGTGGCTTCTGGTGAGACTTCTACGGACAGTCTCGACAAAGACGGACGTCGGGGGAGGGAGACGGACGCTTTCGAGGACGGGGGCCTAACAACACGCCCACCCCGTCCTCCCCACTCTCCCCCGGCGGAAGGGGTCTCGACGGTCGGGTCGTAGACTTTGTGTCGTTCGAAAGACGAGGAGGTTGGTCTGGAGAAATACCTGACAACTCCTCGGTCGTCGGTCTGGGGTGAAAACCAATGTTTCACTGGTGGGGGGTCACCGTCTCACGAGGGGGGAGGTGGGGGTGCCACCCTTTCTTCCTTCGACTCTCTCTGAAATATTTCCACTTTTCTTTAGGTCCTCTCGACATAACTGAATCCGGAGACAGCCATCTTGTCTTTTTACGGGATCGACTAACAAACAGAGACACCTTCCACCAGTATATACCTGCACTCTCGACGTGGTACTTCTTCCGACTCGCGGTTTCTTAGCTACGAAGACTTGCCACCACGACCTCTTCTGAGAACTCTCAGGGAACCTGACGTTCCTCTAGGTTGGTCAGGTAGGATTTCCTTCAGTCAGGACTCACAAGTAACCTTCCTGACTACGACTTCGACTTTGAGGTTAGGAAACCGGTGGGTTACGTGTCTTGACTGAGTGAACTTTTCTGGGACTACGACCCGTTCTACCTTCCACCCTCGTCTTCCCCTGGTGTCTCCTACTCTACCAACCTACCGTAGCGACTGAACTACCTGTACTCAAACGCACTTGAGACCCTCGACCACTACCTGTCCCTCCGGACCGTACGACGTCAAGTACCCCAGCGTCTCTCAGTCTGTGCTGACTCACTGACTTGACTTGACTGACTTGACTACCTTCCGTCCGAGACCTCGAAGAGACAAGGACAAACTCTCCCCTGCGGAAGACCTAAGTGCCTCGGTCCCCGAGTGCCCTTTGTCTTGATCCACCTGAGTATTGAGTGTCGTACCACTGCCACGTAACGTGAGTAGGGCTAAGCGTAAACGTGCAACGGAGGAGAACTCAAAAGGGAGACACTCTCCTCGGCACACCAAGGATTGGGACTCTAGGAGAGGCTCTCCGAGAGTCATAAAGTGTTCGTACTTAAGTGGTTGAGTAGGTGTCGACACCTCCGTCGTTCCGTCTTCGTCGTCGTAGGCCCAAGGACTCCGACCTCGCGGAAGCGATTCCAGTGACCTCACAGGGGTCCGACCTCCCCTCGGCCGGTGGGAGTGGGAGTCCGTACCGGGACTGATGTCGGGTCCCCCCGGGTGTCTCGGGGGCCCCTAAGACACGTGGGACTTGCCCTGAAGACGAAGAAAAGGAGCTCTTGTTAGAAAAAGTGTCACACCACAAAAGTACTACACCAAAACTTCCTCTCTTAGTCTTCGCTAATCCCACTACCGAACGACAGAGATTCTGCGAACTAACGAGCCACAGCACAATCCCTTTCCGAAGTGCAGCTGTCCGATAAAGGCGACGTGAGCCTCCACTATTTGATATGACTTTCTGCAAATTTTTATGGACACGGACTACCGCCCTGCGACCGTCGGCCCGCTCCTTCTCAAATCATGTGAAGTGCACTTTCAAGAGATGACCTCTTCGACTGTCCACGGGGTAAACATACTCCTTTTTGGTCGATAACAATAGGTTTGGAGAGTCTAAGGAATTGTGAGACGAACTGTGTCCGCCTATCTAGTCCTACGACAGACTGCCGCAACAAGTGGCAAAGATAATTATTAAGGAGTGTTCGTGAAGTGATCACTGATTTTACTGGAACCTAAGATGTTTACTTTTTGGAAGGGTTGGTGTAGGTCCCCACTCGTCCTCCGTCCTCCGGGTCACTCAGGGAAGGGAGAACAGTGAACACACCGGGAAGAATTCGTCAACAACAAAGTTTCTGCACAAAATAGAAGGGGACCCTTACGGTAGAGTCCCCGCACTTAAATCTAATTTGCTTTGAAGGACAAAGAGCGAAGGGCGTTACATTGGAGTTGTTTTGGGCCTCGAGTACTCTGCACCCGACACCTAAACGGAAGATCCACTCGAATACTCTCTGCTCTGAAACCCCCTCAACACTGGGGTAGAGGACAGAGTCGAGTGTCCGCACCCTCTCGTCCAGCCTCACGCGTCCATCCCGTCTCGCCACCAGGACGGGCGAGACGACCCTCCTAGAAGCCAAAGCCCTTCGTCACAGAAATGGTCGCACTCGACCCCGGTACCCGTTCCCCGCGGTTGTGTCTTGAGCGGGGTAGGACCCCGAACGACACACCGGAACCGGAACGGGTTCCCCAGTACGAGTAATTAAGTCAAACATATTGACGTGACGGCAACGCATGACCCACGACCCAGCCTGTCACATGAAGTGTCTACGAAAGGAAAATTACTTATTTTGTTCGTAACCCTTCTTCCCGGTTACGAAGTCAAAGAGGGTCTCGATTATTCTCAAGTATTGGGGCTCTAGCAGACCTGACTGTACGCTAGAAAAACTTCAATGATTCTCGAGGAATTTGTCTCCGCCAGGATATGCTTCGAGTGACTATTGAGGACAGACAGAGTAATTCGACAAATTGATAGAACCTATTGTCGAATTCAGCTAATGTGTTCCTACTTCCGAAGGGTCCACCACGATCACCATTTCTTCGGTGACCAGTTCCGTCCTCTGAATGCTCTGTGCTCAAGTTTGGGACCCAGCCCTTCTAGGAGACCTCCTCTCGTACCGTTGGGTGAGGTCATACGAACAGACCTCTTAGGGGTACCTGTCTCCTCGGACCGTCCGAGGTCAGGCATCACAACTTTCTCAGTCTGCACTGACTTCGTTGAGTCGCACGCACGTGCGTCTGTTCCCGACTCAGACGTCGTCACCGACCTTAGATCGATTTACGGAGAACCTTTGTCCGAGGAACACCGGTGTCTTTACCGTCACAGAGTGAGACACGTCCCTTTTCGAGAACCTGTCTACGAGACCCGCACTTAGACGTCACTCCGTCGGTCCTTGTTCGTTCTACCAGGCTCTTTAAGTTCAAACAAAAGCTTAACACCCAAAGAGGGGTGTCACACATAGGTCAAAAGGAATTTACTTTATCTGTCTTCTCTTTCATTGTGGGTCTTCCATTCCCCGCAAGACACCTGTACACAAAGTCGACACACTCTTGCACACACGTCTACCATGAAGAAAGACTCCTGACACGAGCCTTCGGCGGCCCACCCCCGACACTCACTCACTGTTCGGCACGAAGAGACTGTTACCCGTCCTAAAGGTGGCCCGAGGTGAACCCTGAGAGAGACACCTCGAAACACGTCGTTTCGGGCCCGTGACCCGACGTCACAGACACTCGATCGTCCTCGGACCCGGGGACGATAACGAGCACGCATCCCGTCGGGTCGGGTGGTGGCGTGTGGGGCGGGGTCCGGAGGTAGAGACGGACGGTTAATTCTGTCACTTTTCACTTTCAACGGGTCAGCACAGGTCGAGAAACGTTGGGGTACCTGATATGTCGGGCACCTTAAGAGGTCCGTCCTTATGACCTCACCCATCGGAAAAGGAAGAGGTCCCCTAGAAGGGTTGGGTCCCTAGTTTGAGTCCAGAGGACGTAACGTCCGTCTAAGAAATGGTCGACTCGGTGTTCCCTTCGGGGTCTTATGACCTCACCCATCGGATAGGAAAGAGGTCATCTAGAAGGGTTGGGTCCTTAGCTTGACCCCGGAGGACGTAACGTCCATCTTAGAAGTGGTCGACTCGGTAGTCCCTTCGGGTTGATTCTGTGACTTTTGGGGTTTTCCACTCTCTTTGTCTTTGGTGAGTCGATTTTTCGACACTGATGCTAGCGACAGTCGAAGTCATGTATCAATTAACCGTGTTTGAAGTAGGAACTCGACGACCGCTACCGACCACTACAGTCCTGAAGACGCAGGACCTCTCTTTCACAGACCCCGGACCCTTGTAAAGACGCCTCGGGAACACCCGCAAGAACGGGGACTTTCAAGGGTCAAAAGGACGAAGTCGGGACGTGTGTCGTCGCACCAGAGTGAGGTAGTAAGGTGGTCGGTGGTGCCCCTCCGATAACATGTTTGAGAACCGTGATATAAGACTCTTCTCTTTAGGGTCGTTTGTCTCATTGGGTCTGGAGAACCGACGGAGACTCTTTCTCAGAACTTTATCGACCCCTCCCCCTCCTCTTCCGTGTGACTGTTCCTGGTGCACTAGCTTTAGAATTAAAGGTACCAACCGAGGGGTGGGGACGGGATCGGGGCACCCCGGGGTCCTACCTAAGAGTCGGGGTCAACAGAAGGTCCCGTTAGAAGAAAGTCCTTTGGGTGACTCCTTATAATCAGAATAAGGTAAATTAGTGTTCTAGGCTTGTTGCTTCTTGGGAGAAGTAATTTCCGCGAGTCTTTAAGACCGGTCGACAAAGGACGGTGAGTCACCTTCTACCCGAGCCCTCGAGAGGCTCCACGAGGCGCACGAAGTCGACGCAGAAATGTGAAAATAGTAGAGTAAGGGTTTAGGCCCTAGGTTTCGGTCCTCTCCAGGACACTGAATACCCGAATTGAAAACTGTACGAAATTACGTATAATGTGTGGGATTTTCAAGACCTTTAACACTCTTAGTAAAGGTCGATTCAAAACAAAACAGTTCGTGTAAATGAGGCATTGTAAGTACTCGAACTTCAGGACTTTACCAACCCCTCTCTTTGGTTTCGGTTCACGTCGGCCACCCGACACGTCCACGGGACACACACGCTCCCCGACAGGAGAGGTGTTGAGATGAGATCCTGTGTTTCCTGCGGACAGGAGGTTTTACCGAGGTCCCGTGGTACGAGAGAAACACCAATAGGGTTTTGGAGAGTAAGAGACGGACGTCGGGGTCTTATCAATTTACCCTTCAAAGGTAAACAAATTTCGTCATTTACCTGTCGAGGATACACGACCCCGACCCGTAGGGACCACGTGGTACCTGGGACTTTACTGGTCCCACCCCCTCCCAGGGGGACAGGGGTCTGAAACCCCAAAGGACAGACGTCTGTGGGGAGGAAGTGAAGGTAGCCGCTTCAGAGAAGGGAGGACCCGTGGGTCCAGTCACCGGTGAGACGTGTTAGTGCTCTTCCCTACTGGAACCACATACACCGGAACCGAGACCCAAAGACAAGACTACCCCTTATTCGGGAGAGGGGACGTCACACGTCCTTATGTAATCACGTCGGTCCTGCACGGAGACCCCACTCCCGGACAGGGGAAATTGGGCCGGCAAGAGGAATCAGACCCCCGAGTCGCAAGTGATTCACTCCCCGGGGACCATGAGACTACGAGATCACTTCTGACCCCGTCCGTTCTCGTAAGGTCGACTCTCTCCTTCTCCTCGTCCGACACTAGGAAACCGGACAGAAGACATGTAAAGCACAAAAGGACTAATGAACGTTATTTATAGGTGCTGTCGCTTTCGTCCTTCATCCGTAGGACCGAGGGTGACGACGTACCTGTTACCCAAAAGAACCCGTAGGACACGTCCGACCAAATCCTCGTCTCCAGTATGAATTCAGTCCCACACCCCTGGTGCACCCCGAGACTGATGTCCGAGGACAAACCCTACTCGCCCACTGAGGCAGTCCCTTGCACCGAGGGCCTACCCGGTGCTCGGGTCGCAGAGTGTGAAGCCCGAGTCGACAGACGGAACAGTGTCGGGGAAGCATGGGTCACCGTCGGGAAGGTTTCCCGAGGGGGATGAGGTGACCCCTCTTCCTGCAGAGACCTCACACAGGAGGGGAGATACTCGTGCACCGGAACACAAGTCCGAGGTGAAGAGGGACCACAAAGTCTCTCAACCCCCACCCTACTTCGTGCTCAGACCACTTCCCCGAGGGGTGGTCCGACGACCACCCCCACCAGTGGCGACCTGTTCGGGACACCGGTAGCTCTCCTCGACACACCGACCGGGACACGGACGACACACGAGCCGGGGCCCGGACGGGGACGTCTACCTTCAGAAGGCCACGTAACTACCTCGACGTGGACCTAGTGGGGGCCTCGTCCGCGCCGGGGCGGACTGGGGGTCCTGACCGTCTCGCACTCGTGACCCCCACCCCGCCGTGAGTCCCCGATCCTCCCGTTCCGGTCGGGTGTGGGTCGGGCAGAACGTTCGGTGGAGGGGCGAACAAGGGGCATGGTAACCTGGTAGAAGGGTTTCGGTGTCCACGTCTCAGTCGACCTGAATTAGGAGTAGTGTAAGGACTGCCGTTTCGGGCCTAAGACGACGACTTCATCGGTGCTCTGTAAAGTCACCGACCACCCACACTTGTTCACCCCCTTCCTGGTTGACTGTTACACGCCCTATTCTTGCGTAGTAGGAAAAGGGGTCTATTGTGTCCGGGAACACTCACACACCAGAAGATTGAATCCTCGCAAAATTATAGTGGTATTTAGTGCCTTAAAATGAAGGACCCCTGACATATACCTCGTTAGTCGGAGTCCCGAGGGGCGTGCGAGACTCTAAGGTCGATCCAGACTCGTCCGGGTAGTGGGTAGTGGTACACTGTTTCGCCGGCACGTTTCTTCGAGAGGGACGCACGACCCAACGACCGACTCTGTGTGCACACCGAGCGAGGAAAGTGGATGCATAAAATCCTCGACCCTAGACAACGGAAAAGAGTTTCTACGAAGTCTACGTACCTACCCGGACTGGAGTCACGACTACTGAGTTCCAGACTGGTGGGACGCGGCCCGGTCTCGTCTCCCACACCCTGAGTCCCACTCCGACACATTAGCGACGAGCTGTGAACAACCCGAACTCCTAAAGCCGAGACTGAGTAGTGTAGCAAGAAGTGCGACGAGTGAATAAACGTCAAACCGTTTTCGATCTCTTATAGTACCGAAGATAAAAATTTGTACTCCGTTCCTATGAGACGAGTCTTAACGATTCAAGATCCCTGTGGAGTCCCTCTTCCGTTACCGTGGGGTGAGGTCGTGAAAACGGACCTTTTAGAGTACCTGCCTCCTCGGACCACCCGGCGTCAGGTACCCCAGCGATTCTCAGACCGTGATGAGTCACTGAAGTGAAAGTGAAAAGTGAAAGTACGTAACCTCTTCCTTTACTGTTGGATGAGGTCACAAGAACGGACCTCTTAGGGCCCCTACCCCCTCGGACCACCCGACGGCAGATACCCTAGCGTGTCTTAACCTGTGCTGATTTCGCTGAATCGTCGTCGTCGTCGTCGTCGTCCCTGTGGAGTCTCGGAGACCTCTGCCCCTATTAAATTTTTTTTTTTGTCACTTTAAACATTTAGTAAAGTATTTACACATATAACCCTAGGACCTTTCACCCTGTTCAGACATGCGGAAATTTCATATGTATAACACTTAGTTGTTCATTACACATTTACCGATACCGGTGTGTCGTCGCAAAAAGATCCAGGACACTTCCCGCTCGTGGTACGCCCCGAAAGCCGTACCGCGACGCAACACTTCACTGCGGAGCAAAGAGTCAGACACAAACCAGGACGTTTCGGTTCTTGTCTGTTTTGGGTAGGACTCTGACACAAGGACTATGACACATGTCGTCAGTGTCCAAAAACGACAAGTCATTCCTCACTGGCTAAAATACGACTTCACTTAGTAGAAAGGTACGACTAAAAAGAGAGGATGATGTCTAAAAAGAAAAATTTACTAGATAAAACATAATTAATTCTTTATACAAACCTTTTTTCAAAAGATTTGTAAATACTTTTATTACCCCGTTAATTTCAGTTCGTGAACTTCGCCAGTGGTGAACGTTGGTACAACCTAGTGACGCACGACGAAACTGGTCCACCGGGAAGTCCACTCGGAACTGCTCCACTGCCTCCCTGGACCTTGGACTCTTGGGGTTGGACGAAAGACGGGTGGTCGTACGTCGGGAAGGTAGGGCCTCCACTATACCACCTCCTACGTTTTACAATACTAACACTGCTACAGAAGGGTTACCGTCACCCTTGGCCAGTCGTTCTTCTACCAAAGTTGCTGTCGGAGACGTTCGTCCCCGAGATCCTCCACAGTCGGAAGTAGTGGTCTCTCCGGTAACGACTGTGTGTCCCTCCTTCGTTTTGTGTCGGTAGACCCGCCCCTAGGCTCCGTCCACGGACGCGGTCGTACGTCAGGACGGGCAAAGGTCTCGGCTCCTGTCACGGCCTCCCGACGCCAGTTGTAGCAGCGTCGACGGAGTACGGGTCGGGGAGGTACGGGGGAGGAAGGAGAGATCTGAGACCTTTTCGACCCGCAAATGAGGTGTCTCGAGGGACGACGAGTCGGGGCCGGTGCCTTGGGGAGGATCAGTTGGTCCGTTTCACATTTACCGACACACAGAAAAAATAAATAGTTCCTGAACCGAAACGTCACCTTCAGGACCGAGGGTATAGAGTACCTGTGGGTTAAAAGATACCGACAAAATTTCAGTGTCGACTCGTTACCGAAGGACTGGAAGTCGACACAGACAGGAAGGGGGTTTCGACACCGGTAGTGGTAAATCCCTCTTTACTCGGTGATCGACGCGAGGAGAGACACTGACCTTACCATTCCTTAGAGGGACGTTACTTCCTTTGGACCCAAGCTAGGGACCCAACCCTTCTAGGGGACCTCTTTCTTTACTGTTGGGTGAGGTCATAAGAACGGACCTCTTAAGATACCTGTTTCCTCCGTAATTGATCTACTTTTCACGTTTCTACCCGTGTTATTTCCTGTCTTTGCCATACCTGGATTGTCTTCGTTTTCGATAATTCTTCTCCACCGTTCTTATGTGTATTTTTGATATGTTTTTTCTATAAGTGCTGGGTCTATTGGTGTTACCACACTAGTGAGTGGTTCTCGGTCTGTAGGATTTTACACTGCAGTTCACCCGGAATCTTTCGTAGTGATACTTGTTTCGATCACCTCCGCTACCTTAAGGTCAACCCGATAAAGTTTAGGATTTTCTACTACGACACTTTCACGACATGAGTTATACGGTCGTTTAAACCTTTTGAGTAGTACCAGTGTCCTGACCTTTTCCCGTCAAAAGTAAGGTTAGGGTTTCTTTCCGTTACGGTTTCTTACGAGTTTGATGGTGTGTTGACGTGAGTAGAGTGTGTTATCGTTTCATTACGAGTTTTAAAAGGTTTTGTCCGTTGTCATGTACTTTTCATGTACTTTTCCGTCTCCTTAGTCTTTAGTTTAACGGTTGTAGACGACCTAGTACCTTTTTTGTTCTCTCAAGGTCTTTTTGTAGATAAAAACGAAATAACTGACATGGTTTCTGAAACTGACACACCTAGTGTTGTTTGACACCCTTTAAGACTTTCTCTAACCTTATGGTCTGGTGGACTGGACGGAGGATTCTTTAGACATACGTCCAGTCCTTCGTTGTCAATCTTGACCTGTACCTTGTTGTCTGTAAGGTTTAACACTTTCTTAACGTAGTTCCGACATATAATAGTGGGACGAATAAATTGAAGATACGTCTCACGTAGCACTCTTTGCGACCTGACCTTCTTCGTGTTCGACCTCAGTTCTAACGGTTATCTTTATAGTTATTGGGGTCTATACGTCTATTGTGGTGGGAAGTACCGTTTATCTACCCCTTTGTCACTCTCTGAAATTAAAACCCCCCGAGGTGTTAGTGACGTCTACCACTGACGTCGGTACTTTAATTTTCTGTGAACGAGGAACCTTCTTTCCGACACTGGTTGTACCTGTCGTATAATTTTTCGTCTCTATAATGAAACGGCTGATTTCAGGTAGGTCAGTTCCGATACCAAAAAGGTCACCAGTACATACCTACACTCTCAACCTGATATTACTTTCGACTCGCGGTTTCTTAACTACGAAAACTTGACACCACAACCTCTTCTGAGAACTCTCAGGGAACCTGACGTTCCTCTAGGTTGGTCAGGTAGGATTTCCTTTAGTTAGGACTTAAAAGAAACCTTCCTGGCTACGACTTCTACTTGGAGGTTATTAAACCAGTGGAGTGCACTTCTTGACTGAGTAACGTTTTCTGGGACTACGATCCTTTCTAACTTCCTTCCTCCTCTTCCCCTGCTGTCTACTACTCTGTCAACCTGCCGTAGTGACTGAACTACCTGTACTCAAACTCGTTTGAGGTCCTCGACCACTATCTGTCCCTCCGGACCGTACGACGTCAGGTACCCCAGCGTCTCTCAACCCGTGTTGACTCGTTGACTTGACTTTACTTGACTTTTTATGTGACCCGATTTCTTCCAATATTGTGTGTCCCTATACACTGTCTTACGACCGGGTCACGTCCGCGAAGACCCGTAGAGACCCTTTTGATGTGTGTCCTTTTGGTCCCAGAAACAAGGTCTTTGGTCTACGCCACCCTTTTGGGAGGGACTTAAGGTCCTCGAATCTGTCTTCGTCCACCTCGGTCTCCGGAGTCAGGTATCGGTTGATAAAGAGATGTAACCATTACTAGTTATAAATATAGTGATTATGAGAGAAATCCCTGTAACCGATACAGAAAAACACTCCGCTGGACATTCGAGAATTCTTTTCCCGATATAGGTACCCGTCTGTTTTCCGACGGAGAGAAAGGAATCTTTCTCAACATCTCTGATCAATTAATATTAATTAGTTAATAAATTAGTAAAGTAAGTCAGTAAATTACGTATACGTAAGTTACGGTTGAGGTTCACTTAAAGACACATTCACCGAAAAGGGGATACTGGTTCTCGACATTCACCTTTTTAACTCGACTTTATAATGACTTATAGTCGTAGTTTGTGCTTTGGAAATTTTACTGATTAACAAGTAAGATTTGGTCTTCTATAAAACTTCTCACCATATTCTTTCCAAAACCTAAAGTCTCATATTTCATTACTCACTTCGTCTTTCTTGGGACTCCTTCACAAAAGTCTCAAGTTCTGAATTTGGGAACTTTTAGTAAAAATTTTCTATTTTAAAATAAAATACCTTTAGTCTTCGGTACAATGATGTTTGGGTCAAGTTGGATGACGTATATTTTTGAGGTAGTGGAACGGAGTTCCATTCTTTTATTTCAAATGGGGATAACTTAGTCTGATTTTATAAGTAGGTAGTCATGAAACAGTTGGTACCAAAACTACCGTAAATTTAACTTAAATTATATTTAAATTTCCGTAGAGGTAAACTACATTACTTATTACACCCCAGTGGTAGTTGAAGTTAAAATTATGGAGGTCACATCGGGCAAGGTGGAGGACCTACGTAATAGCCACCGTCAATGAACGATATTATATAAAAAATTGTGAAACAATAAAATTTAAACACTTATTATGACTTCGGTCTCCACCTTAGGGGTGGAACCACAGCGCGAAGACTCACCCAAGGTGTTCACTGGCAGGACCTTCAGGGTCATCTTTGTGAAGGAATCGTGGGTGCCTCCTCTCCTTGGGGGGGTGGGGCCGGGTCGATGACTGAGAGCTTCACTAGTAAAATTTATGTGACGATCGTCCCTGTAACCTGTGACGATCGTCCCTAGGGTACGTGGCCGGTAGATGTTTATAAGGCAGTCGTGTGTCGTCTTCTCTTGATACGAAGAGAAAAATAAACGCATTATTAAAGAAGGAACCAAAACGACAAATTTTTGTCGATTACCCTGAGTAACTGGTAAAAGTCTTCATCCTCAGACTCGTTTCCAGATTTCACTTTCGACACCTCTAGCAAAACACAGACATGGACACTCTACTGGGGTCGGAGCCGTAAGTCCGGCCTACCTTCGAAGGTCGTCGTTCTGGTCCCTGTGCCAGACGACTTTACGAACCCACGATTGGTGCCTCCCGGGTAGAGGGACACTACTAAGTAACTGGTGCTCTATCGAACGACTGGCTAGCGACGAGGAGACACTTGTCCCTGATTTGGGTGTCGACCCCGACATTTCGCATCTACCAGACAAATTTGACACACACTTGGTCGAAGTAAGCACTCCGGTTCCCCCACGTCTTAGGACACTCGGGCGTGAAACAAGAAGGAGAGCTGAACCGAGATCCGACGAAAAGGCCAGATGCAGCCGGATAATCCGCCCTTTTCCTTTGACTACCGCGAATTTGAACTTACACACACCACGTCTCGTAGTGTATCTGCTCTCGCTGAGACAGCCTAGACGAAAGACCACTAAGACGTCACCAAAACGAAGAGGTCCCTCCCGGAGACTACACTCTCGAGTACCTCCGTGGGGTTTGGGACCTCAGTCGACCTCACGGGGGGCCTCACGAGACTCCTCCCACACCCCGGGACGGGCCAGGACAGAGGGACAAGGGCGGGACCCAGACTTCAGCCCCGGAAGGACATTGAGAGCCGGGGGAAGGGCCGGACGCCGGGGGGCACAACAGTGGCTCAAGTCCCGATGTCCGCTCTCCGACGGCGTGCCTACCTGAAGGACGACGGACTTCCCGATTGCCCGTCGACCGGTGGGCCTGGCTCTCCTGTCTCCCGACAGGTCTCGAGTCCCCCGGGGGAATCCCCCCAGACAGGACCTGTACCCCAGTGGAGACCGATTGACCGGTGAGGCACACTTGTCCCCGGAGACAGGTAGTATTGTGTGCTCCGGGGGGTGGGACAGGGGGT
Source organism: Capra ibex (assembly GCA_006410555.1). Classification (NCBI taxonomy): domain Eukaryota; kingdom Metazoa; phylum Chordata; class Mammalia; order Artiodactyla; family Bovidae; genus Capra; species Capra ibex. Next base: position 60,188,233 of record SJYO01037955.1, read on the forward strand.
CGTCCCTCACGGGAAGTCTCCGGGGGTGGGACCAGACCCGGGTCCCGTACCCCGGTGGGAGAGACGAGTCACTTCTACAGGGAGGGAATCCCCCAGGGTCTCGTCCACAGGTTGAAAAGAGGGTTTCCGTTGGCATCGGGTCCCAGAAGTACGACCAGTCGGGTCCGGCCCACGGACCCCACCCCCGACCCCCGTCGCCTTCGACTTGACGGTCCCCGACGGGAACCACTGCCCCTCCGGGTCTCCCGACGTGTCCGGTCCGACACTTGTCTACGGGATCCTCGGAGAAAGACCCTTGACCGACTTTACCGTCCTCCCTCGGTCGGACCCTCCCCCTCCTTCCCCCCTCCCCCTCCCCCTTCCCCCGTCCACTCTCCCCGTCTCTCCCGACTCCCTGTAAATCCTCCTGTGTTCGGATTGGACCCCGAAGGGCCCACCGAGTCACTATCTCTCGGGTGGACGACTCCGTCCTCTGCACCCGAGTTAGGGACCCAGCCCTTCTAGGGGACCTCCTCCTTTACCGTCGGGTGAGACCACAAGGACGGACCTCTTAGGGTACCTGTCTCCTCGGACCGCCCGACGTCAGGTGCCCCAGCGTCTCTCAGCCTGTGCTGACGCGCTGACTCCTGTGTGTAGAAACCACGACACGTCAGAGAGTCAGCACAGGCTGAGAAACTCTTGGGTGCCTGAGGTCGTGCGGTCCGAAGGGACAGGAAGTGGCAGAGGGCCTCAAACAAGTTTGACTACATGCGGCTCAGTCACAACGGTAGGTTGGTAGAGTGGGAGGCAGTAGGGGAAGGAGAACGGAAGTTCGAGAGGGTCGTAGTCCCAGAAAGGTCACTCAGTCGAGAAGGGTAGTCCACCGGTTTATTTCGAATTCGAAGTCGTAGTCAGGCAGGTTACTTATAAGTCCTGACTGAAGGAAATCCTACCTGACCAACCTAGAGGTGTCTGGTTCCCTGAGAGTTCTCAGAAGAGGTCGTGGTGTCAAATTTTCAAAGTCAGGAAACCAGGAGTCGGAAGAAATACCAGGTGCAGAGTGTAGGTATGTGCTGACGACTCTTTTGGTATCGAAACTCATCTACGTATAGAATCATCTTCCCGATTTATGGTATTTAAAATTTTACAAAACTCATTAGCTCCCCTCACGGTTGGAGATTCTTTTCACCTGTTCGTTGTACTCTTCTGAAAGTGACTCTTACCTTTGCGTCCATTCAACGAAAGTCAGGGTCCCTCTACAAGGGTCAGTGAACACAATTCTCTTTTCTTTAGGCACCCCCTAGGTCACCCCCCCCCACACCTTAACCTACTTTATACCGTTTTGGGGGGTCTGTCAGTGGGAGGTCGAGAGTCGTCGTTGAGATCTTTAGCGCGGGTCCCAAATAGACACGTCGGCCTTCGTCGTAGTCGGCTCGTCCCGTTCAGTGGTCCACGTCACCCGACTTGCCACCGGCGGCCCCTGCTTCTGACGTGGAGCTGTGAGCCTGGACCCTTACCTTCGAATGGACCTTCTTCCCAGAAACTTCTACACTAACTCCTAGAACCCTACTCTTTGGACAGGACCTAATGGACCACCCGGGACTTAGGTTTCTGTCCACAGGAAGATTCTCCCTCCAATCTGTCTGTGACCTTTTCTCCCTGTGTCGCCTCCTCCGGCGCACTGCCACCGTCGTCTCCCACCTTACCACCCGGGGCCCCGACGTTCTCCGTCCTTCCTGGGGGCAGACGTTGGAACATCCCTCGCGTCGGGGCGACGGTGGAATTACAGTCTGAGACCGGGGGTCTCGACCCTCTCTTGTGTAAAGGCCCCAGACTTCGGGGAATCGGACACGAAACGGTGTCTTCAGCCCCTTTTACTTGTGTCTCTCGGGCAGCCCACTCTTCCACTAACATTTGAGGTCATCGGCGCACCATTTCTCCCAGTCTCCTGGTCGCGGCAGGGGTTCGTCCTAGCCCTCGTGGATAGGGCCCTACGGCCCACGCTACTCCAGTTTCCGCGCCCCGCTCCTTCGACGGACACATCGGCCGACAGAAGACCCAGTCCCTCTTCTACCGTATTCTTCCAGGTGGACGGAGAGGAGACCACTTTACCCTTGTCTCCTTCCCAGGCGTCCCCGGCCACCAGTGAGCCCTCTCCTGACCCCTACCCTGTCCCCTCTTGAGTCCCGGCTCACGGTCGACTGTAACGTCGTATCAGTCTTGATTTTAGCTTCTTGGAAAAGAAGAGACTCTTCCTTTGAATTTTACGGACCTTATCAGGTCCGTCCTCATCACAAACGTCGAGTTAATAATAATAAAGAAGTTAATGTCTCTACATCGTCTACAATGATAAAGTTCCGTTGTGTAAACAAGGTCGTGGTACTTGGGGTATTGGGCAACGCATACCTCTTTCAGTTGTCACCAGACAGGAGCCCCACGCACACAATGGGTAGGTGTGAAGGGTCTAACGGCCCGAGAGGGGTCCGGAGAGAACACACCGGTACTCGGAACCCGTAGTCCTCCGGACCGGAGAGATCCTGACTGGTGCAGGGGACGACTTGGACTGGGGTGTCTCCTTACTCTCGACCGCCACTCTCGAGTCTTCTCCAAACACCTTCATCGACCCTTTTGTGAATCCCACTCTGCCTCGGAGAGAGACAGACCTCCCTTCTCGCTACTTCAGGACGACCCATGACCGTCGGAATGACACTCGTGCTCCCGAAGGTCGGATCCTACCGTGGCCGCGAGGTGCAGTGTCTCGTCTGCGTGTCGTGCGGACCCGCGGACCGCGGGGACAATTCCGGGGGTAGGTCGCGGTCCCACCAGGCAGGGGACGACGAGGTCGGACAGCCTCTTCCCGGAAAAGAGTGGAGTCGACTCTCGAAGGTGGGTGTGTCTGCTCGGTGGGTCTGGCGGTCCCGAGTCTCTCGTACCGTGCGCTAACGGAAGACACCTTTTGATTCGAGATGGCGAATTCCTCCGTGTTCTTCCGACCCCCAACTTCGTTTGGTCTCACACCTTCTGCCTGGGGTCGAGCCGTCTCTTAGAATCTTTTATGTGTCGCCCAATTAGGTCTTTCTGCTCTCCACCATTGGTCGTCTTACGTTACCTCTGGGGTCAACAAGTTTCCTCCCATTATGCACAGAGTTGGGAGTTTGAAACGGATCTTTAAAATCCCACACCTCTTTGCCGTTGTGTCAATAGAACACACCTCCCTAATTTTACTAACGTCGAAGAGTGAGATTGTTATTTTATAATTAATTGTGCGAAGACTCAAATTTGGTCGGTACACTGTTTGACTTCCGTTCTCTTGATAGGAGACGGTAAAGGGCCCTTCTGTTCCGTTCGATCTGTATAAAGACCGTCGTTTTCTGGTTTTATAGTTTCTAAAAAGTTCATTTGTTACTGCCCGTCTCCCGGTCAGTATACGACACACACACGCCTCTCTTATTTTCCTTGAGTGGCACTTTGTTATATCTGACATCCTTTGACTTAAAATAATCTTTATACACGGATATCTTTTTCTGACTTTACCTTGTAGGTTTCGTACTATCAAAGTCTAATCAGTTTAGCGTGTCCAGAAAAATAGGGTAAAAAGTTAAAAAACCATTATTTACTCACATAAAGATTAGCACTTGAATAGGACTTGTACTGATTTGAACTTATGTATAAGTAAATACTACGTACAATTAATCACCACCAAATCATTGATTTGACACAGGTCGAGAACGTTGGGATACCTGACATCGGAGGTCCGAGGAGACAGGTACTCTAAGAGGTCCGTTCTCATGACCTCACCCACCCGTTCGGGAGGAGGTTCCCTAGAAGGGTTGGGTCCCTGACTTGGCCCAGAGGACGTAACGTCCGTCTAAGAAATGACAGACTCGGACTTTTCCTGTCTCTCTATGAAGGCCGACATGAGAACAGCACGGAAAACGAAATCGATAAAGTCCTTACTGTCCCCCCGGTCCTGACTCCTGCCCCTGTCTGTCCGGGACCCGCCTCGACGATGTCGGACACAGGGCGACTGCGAACGTCCCCCCTAGACTTCGGGGAGGGAGGTGAGACGGAGGCGCTGCGCGGGGGTGACGGGGGTCTGAGGGCCGGACGTGTCACGGCTGACAGGAAAACCAAAAAGGTCCTCCGTAAAACGATTCCCGGGGGCGAGGGAGAGAGTACGGATTGTCGGAGAGTGTCACTGGGGCCTCGGCGAAGGCCCACTTCCGCCGTCCTCGTACCCCGACTACGCCCTCCACTAGGGTCTCCGGCCCAGTCCTCCGGGGCCGCCTGAACGGAACCGTCCTGGAGTCTCCACTCGCTAGGCCCAAAGGCGTGTGTCTCCTCTCGGTCGTCGTCCTCCGAGCCGGGACCGTCTCGGGGAACGTGCCCCGCAGGTCCGAGGACGAGGCCGGAGTGACTTCCGGGGCACAGGAGACACGACCCCTGGGGACGGGAGGGCGGGGAGGCGCGACCGACGTGCCGAACGACGCCCAGAGACTGTGTGGTCGGGGGCGGGAGGTGGCGGAGGACCGGGACGGGGCGGGGCGTCGGGCCGGCCGCAGGAAAGGAGGAGACTACCTAGGATCCTCGTCGCAGGTGCGAAGGACAGACAGGGGTACTGCCCTGTGGAGGACGGCGAGCTCAGACGGGATAGCTTAACAGCGGGGCGGTTGGTTTCCGGCTCGGGGGGTGGAGACAGGAACCGGTACCCAGTAGGGCCTGTGCAGTGAAGCGACGAGAGGGTCACTGAGGGAGAGAGAGAAACCACAAAGGAGGAGGAACAGGGGGTGTCCGTCTACTAAGGACCTACAGTCTCAGTTATTAGACGGACACTATACCCTCCGGGACCCAAGCTAGGGACCCAGCCCTTCTAGGGGACCTCTTCCTTTATCGCTGGGTGAAGGCACAAGAACGAACCTCTTAAAGTACTTGTCTCCTCGGACCGCCCGATGTCGGGTACCCCAGCGTCTGTTAGCCTGTACTAATTCCCTGGGTGTGAGGGGAAGTGTGACCACATCGGTCTTGTGCACGGACGTTTGCCGGTCTACACGTCACACCTGCGGACTGGTCCGCCTTCGTTCCGAACAGGAAGGAGAGGGGAGAAGGCGATGAACCCTCCGACTCGAGACACTCAACAGTAGGGCACGACCGCCACCCGACCGACCCCTGTAGACACCGGAATCGTACCTCTCTACGAACGCCTCGGGCAAAGCCCCCCGACAAGGACCGGCGCCCCCAATGGACCCGACCACTCGTGCCCCTGACTGATCCCTTCGCCCCTGAGCCAGCAACCACAATTTTTACGTCTGTGTGAGACGAAGCCACAACAGTTTTTTCTTTGCATTTGTTGTTGTTGCTTTGTCTCCGAGATAGGTGATACAAAGACCGGGCATAGGGGAGGGGAGAAATTGACTGGTCCCGGGTAGGGTCGTCTCTCCTCCCTGCAGAGGAGGTCCTTGAGGCTCCCAGAGACTTGGTATAGTCGTTATGTGCAGGAGACGAGTCTAGACTATCTTGTCCCTGAGTGGGGCAATGGGGCAGATTAGCGTGGTAAAGGACCGACGGCACGCGGACAGACGCACCCTGCGAGGGTTGCCGTCCCTCATCTTCGCAGCGGGCCGGCCCTCCGAAGGTCTCTCCGCAGGAGTACGACTTAGCTACCCGACTCTGGAAGAATTGTGTAAAGTGAACACTAGAAAATTTCGACAGTCTGGCCTCACTAAAAGTCAGTGAAACGAGAGCTCACCTAAACGTTGGTACAGGGTTTCCACCATCTAATTATCTAATTTTTCCGTTTCATAATTAGACCCCGTAGCAGGACAGAGGAAGACGTGCTCTATGGCATAGTGACAGTCCGCCCGGACCGTCGAGACGTCACTCCGCAGTCGCCCGAAGCGCTGCGAAGGTCGTTGTCCCTCCCAAACGTGGGTTCTCGAGGTCTAGACGGACCTGCACCCCTCCTTCCGCGTACGGGTGCCGGGTGGGGGTGGGGGTTTCGCCAATCGAGATATGAAATAAGAGACCTATGTCCCGTTTCGACAGACGAACAAGGTCCCTTCAGAACTTTGCTACACTGGGTGACACATAAACAGACGGGTTGAAAGAACTTTCTTTAGTTACAAAAAGAAGTAACAAGTTACGGTCTAAAGGGTCCTTTCGTTCCGCCTCGACAATCTCTGTGGGTGCGGGGGAGTTGCGCTACTACGGGTCCAAGTGCCCGTCTTCGTTCTCCGACCTAGGCAGCGGGAGACGTTGAAGAGGTCGACAGACCCTGGTAAAGACTCGACTGGACCGATTTGGTGCCGACACAAGCTCCTTCGGGCCCCAGAGGTAGAGAGGAGAATGTAAAAGGTCGAGTTCGAAGGAAAGACCTCGTCGTCCTCCGTAAGACGTAGTGCGCGCACTTACGATCGAAACTTAGTGGCGAGTCTTTTCTGTCTCCAGAAGACCAGGTTCGCCGTGAGCCACGCCGACAGCTCAGACCTCACTAGTCGGCGCTCCTCGACCGAGACGCAGGGAGGGGCCCCCGCCGGGTCCTCGGAGTGTACTTCCTCGCTAGTATCAGTGTCCTGCCTGGGAGGTAGACCCGTGCGCGAGAGGGGTCTCGAATCCCGGTTCCCCCCTCATCCACGAGTGAGTGCATGTGTGTCGACACAGACCCACTTAGTAAGGTCTTGGAAGTACGTGGGCCTCCTGAGTGGAGGGGATCTTGGAAGAGATCTTGGAAGGTCATGGAAGAGAGGAGTAGACACGAAATAGGTGACTGAAAACATGCTCTGAAATGTGAAGCCTGTAGTAGAGATCGTGACGGGAAGGGGGTGAATCCTACCCCTGCGGACGTCTGTCGGTCCGGAGGTGTCGGGTGTGCGAGAAAAAAAGAATCTTGCCCGTGGTCGGTTCGTTTCGAACCTCCGTGAAACTGACGACTGTCATGTCCGAGCCGAGTTTCCACACAAAAGAACGAAGACTTTAAAGTCTTTACTTTTTTAGGAACGTCCTCGGGGAAGCGCCAGAGCGGGGGATTTAGTACTCCTACAGACTTCGAGCCACAGCGGCCCTGGTATAAAAGATACCACAAGAAAGTTTCGCACGAGGACCTTTTCATGAAACCCTCCGTCTCAGACTTCGGAATCCTTAATAATCATAAAAGTAAAGCGGTCCTTCGTTACCCCGTCTTGTCGGACCGCCGGCGCACGGGCCATGTCAGGGACCCCCTGAGGTCGTCCGAACAGACCTTCTGGGGGGCCGGTCCAGGGACACCTTCCCGACCACGTCGAACCGAAGTTGTTCGACGTCCCAGAACGAGAAAGGTTCCGGGCCGAGGGGTCGTGACAGCCTACTACGGCACCCCTGTGTCTCCCCGAAATGTTTATGCTCCCGTCGGATTGAAGGTTCCGAGGTACACACAATGGGTCTTTTAGGACATCGGGTCGAGAAACACGTTTTCTGTGTTTATGACTCAATCCCCGGCGGGTCGAGGTAGGGACTCCGGTCGGACCGCGGGCTCCGGGGCCCTGTACGTCCTCTGGCCCCTCCCCGACCTAAGGAGAGGGCACTAGGTCCGCCGGGACGGGCTCCGGGAGCCCTCTGTCGCGTCCCATGTCCCTGAACCCCCGGTGGGAGACCCCACTGTCTTTCTCCTCCGTGTCCACCTACGAACAGCCCTGTGACCGACCACCTTTCCGGAAGTCGATTGCAGGAGACTAGACGAACGCAGACGTTTCCACGGTACACACAATGGTTGTGTCTCCTCTACGAGTGACAGACACGAAAATTACAGCCACTCCGATCTCACATATGCTTCGGACGAAAACAGGAAGAGTCTTCAGACACGAATTCTAGACCGGTAGGAGTTCGACTTCGACCACGTGCAGATCCATTGAGTACGTCCCATAGAACAGGAACCTGAAATGTGACCCACAGAGGGGATAGGACACACTCGAGGACCACCCGCGGAATCGACAGAGTAGTGACGAGGAAGAGTCGGGGTCATGTTCCCAGGACACACTGCCAGTGAAGGGTCCACTCACTCACTCACTGACTCACTCAGTCGCGACGAGGTCGAAGTTTGTCTGTGGGACACAAGGAAGAGGGCTCTTCGAGTCCCGTGCTTCTGCCTTGGTGGGAGGGGGCTCCCGACACTTTGTCGCTCCAAGCCACGGGGTCTGTCATCTTTTCCAACGAGTCGGCCGATCCGGACCCCTTCCGTATCTTCCGAAGGACCTCCTCCTCTGTATTAGTCGTCGGCCGTTCCAGGTACCCGTCGGCGGTTTGCAAAATTAGGACTCTCGTCCAACTGCACTCCCCCACTGCACCCCCCAGGACTCCGGGGCGGGTACCACGGGGAACCGGACGCACCTCCCGTCCGACCACCCCCACTCGACCCCCGACACGACCAGGTCTACTTTCCACAGATTTACACGTTGATTGACCAGGAGGTCGGAAACCATCGGTGCACCACGGACTCCCTGGGGGAAAGAACAGGGTTTACACACGGGTAGCGGAAACACCCTCCTCTCCGTAGACAGGGTTCCCTGAGGGACCCATGGCACCGCCGGTGCACGGGCGGTACGTCGCGGGGTGTGACCCTCCCGTCCCACCCTCCGTCGGGACCGGCTCCCCCCGAGACCTTCGTTTAAGGGTCGTTCCCCGAGGGACACGCAGTAGTCCTCCTCAACCGCGACCCAAAGGAATGTCTACTCCTCCACCCACCGCCCTCCGTCCCCTGCTGAAGGGAGGAAGCGTCCGCGTGCGTTTCCGGGGGCACGCCTCACTTTTCGGTGGTCCCACGTCGTCGCACACGAGCCCCACCCCCACTCCGTCCGACCTGTCCCTCCCCCATTCGAGACCGGCACTCCAGGGGTCTTTGGCCGGGCCGACTGGGAGAGACTGGGAAGGAAGAGGGACTCCAGCGGTCGTGCCGACCTAGACGATCCCCGGCCCACCCACCTCGGTAGTCGGGTCCCGGTCCCCACCCCGACCCCACCCCGACCCCACCCCGGCCCCACCCCGGCCCCACCC
>SJYO01037955.1:60197308-60364727 GCA_006410555.1 Capra ibex
CCCCCCCCCCCCCCCCCCCCCCCCCCCCGAGGACAGAAGTACACCCTCTAGGAACGGTCCACGGGGGTTCCCAGAGGCCTCGGAAGGGAGGGGAGCCCGAGGGTCCCCCGCCCAAGAGCCCGGGAGCCTCCGTCGAGTCCTGGGGGCGCCGGCCCGGGACCAGGGGAAGACGTGCAGCAAGGTAGGACGGTGAAGGCCCGGGGGACGGGAGGAGACCGGTCCGGGAGTCGTCCGTGGTCCAGTGTGGGGTCCGGACGGCCCTCCACGGTCCTGTGTGGTCTATGCGGGTATATGAGACGACCCCAACCACTTCTTCTCCGTCGGTAGTCCCCGCTGAATCTCTTCCTTGACCACAGGGGTCACCTCCTCTCCCAGGAGCCAGTCGGCCTGTGGGGGTGGTCCGTCGGCGCAGAGTCTGTACCCCACCCCCGACGCCACCACGACTTACACCCGTCTCAGGTCGACGGAAGTGGCGGTCCCACCCGGGAGGAGGGCCGGAAGAGCGTTCCTGACCTGAGTCTCGGGACACCGTGTAGCCCCCCGGTCCTTCGGCCCGGCGGACGAGTCGGACGACCGCGGAACTCGTACCTGCAGGTCGGAGGTCTTGGCATTCGCCATGCGAGGCGACACATGGTCGGGGGGCCGCACGCCGTGCAGTAGTGGCCGGAGCCGCCTACCACGACGCGCGTGCGACTTCAACGTCACCTGCAGCGAAGACCTCCTTGCGACCTGGTCGGACATGTCACTCCCCCTCTACTTACCACGGAGCGGGCCCTCAGCCTCCTCCGTGGGGGTTGCGCTCCCGGGGGGTGCAGTCCGTCCACAGGGGGTGTGAGGGTGGTCCCGTGAACCGTAGGAGTGGGGACGCCCAAGTTCGCGTAGAGGTCTCCCTCGCTCACTCTCGGTGGACCCTTTTCCTCCGTACGAAATGAAGAACGAACAATTAGTGTGGTCATATAATGCCGAGTCTACCATCTTTTAGGTGGAAGTTACGTCCTCTAGGGCCGAGCTAGGGACCCAACCCTTCTGAGGGGACTCTTCCTTTACCGTTGGGTGAGGTCATAAGAACGGACGTCTTAGGGTACCTGTCTCCTCGGACCGCCCGACGTCAGGCACCCCAGAGTTCTCAGCCTGTGCTGACTACCTGACAGGTATACAATCGACAAAGAATTGTTTGGCCAGTTGTACTAGACTTCCCGTCTTTAAGTTGTGTGGAGAAGTTTGAGTCAAAGGTTCTTTGAAGAACACACAAAGGAGCTTATAAGGGAAGTCCGACCAAGACAAAAAGCAGAACCCTTAGGGAACCTTATGGCCTGTGACTCCTCAGTCGCGAACCTTCACAGGACACGGGTCGTCTCTGGCCGTAGGGAGCCGAAGCAAGGCTCCTCAGAGCCGTGTCGACCCCTAGACGACTGGGTCCAAAGAAACACCACCCCGAAAGACGAGGAAATTTCGCCGCCAATCACTTTTGTCTTAGAGAGACAAGTGACATCACTACAGTCCCAGTAGTCTACTCGTGTCCCCAAAGTACGGACTCCTGGTCGCAAGGGACTCGTCTCTCCGTGTGTTCCTGGTGTACTCGTGGAGGGTCCGAGTCGTCCCCACCACAGGGGACTGGGGCCCTCGTCCCCTCCCAGACGAGAGACCTGGGTCCCGTCGTTCGGGAGTCGAGGCGAGGCCCCGTCGGGGCTCCCGGGAGCGAGAAGGATTGTCCGAGGAGACGGATGACCATTTGGAGGCCTTGTGTAGAGTCGAGAAGACGCTCGTGGTAGTCCCTTCTTTGTGTCTAAACAGGTCTTGTCGGTCCTGAGACCCACGAAACGGAAACTTCTGAATCCTTTCAAATCTTTCGTCCGGGTCGTGGTATTAAATATGAAGTCTTCCGTCTACTACGACTAGACCCCTTTACATTAAAACTGATTAAATAACCGGTAGGAACCCGAACAGGGGGATGTTGTGTCGACGTCTATTAAAGAGAGGTGTCAGACAAAGCCCCAAAGGGTCAATAGTTTCGGGGGGTGTGTAGACGGTCGGCGTACTCGGCCCCCCTCGCGGACGGGGTTGTTTCGGAAGGGAACCTGTGGGACCCCAGGAGTGGCCTGCACCCACTCCCTCTCTGCCGGGCGTACCTTCCCCTCGACGACCGGTCGTCAGGAGGCCCCCGAGAGCAGAAGAAAGAGGAAGGACACACAGACCGAGTGCACAGTTATGTTCTCTGAGACCCTACCTTTGGCGTCCCTTGTCAAAGACCAATCACAGTCCGGCACACCCGAAGGGTCCACCACGATCACCACTTGTCAGACGACCGGTCACGTCCTCTGGGTCCTCTGTGCCAAGGTAGGGACCCAGCCCTTCTAGGGGACGTCCTCCTCTACCGTGGGGCGAGGTCACAGGGACGGACCTCTTAGGGTACCTGTCTCCTCGGACCACCGTTCGCCAGTCTGTCCTGACTTCCCTTAAGTGCGTGTGTGCGAGTCGAGTACGAGGTCGTCGGGATCAACGAGCCGAGGGTCGGACTGGACTGGGTCACGACGGGTGACAGAAGTCCCTTCAGGAGTCGACGTGTGCGCCAGGGCAGGTAGAAGGGTCACGAGACCTGTGGGAGGGAGGAGGGTCGTACGAGAGGAGTGGAGCGGTCCGACTCGCAGAGAGGTACTACAGTAAGATGAGGTTCTGGCAACCTCGTTGAGGCAATTAGTGACCCACCATGGGTGACGAATCACCCAATCCTTCCTGTCAAGACTTTCAAACTCACGGACACTTACACTAAGTGTGTGGACAGGTTTGAACCCTCCGTAGACTCATTACTTATTGTCCCGTTGTGCTTTCCACCGAAGTGAGTCTAGGGTCATTAGTACGTCCTTCGGTTTTTTTTTTTTTCTTACGGGGTTCTCTCTTCTCGTTGAGAGGGGTGTTTTCGTTTTTTACAATCCGAGAGACAGTACAGGGTGGCGATACGCGGGACATCGGGGGGCCGAGGAGACAGGTACCCTAGGAGATTCGTTCTTGTGGATGTCCTCACCCCACGGTAAAGGAGGAGGTCCCCCAGAAGGGCTGGGTCCCCAGCTTGGGTGTAGAGGACGTAACGTCCACCTAAGAAATGGAAGACTCGGTTGGTCCCTTCCGGGAAGGGTACTTCGGTCGTTCGTTTATTTTGTTTTGGTCTTCTGACCTCTCTTTTGGGTAGAGTCATCGAAGGAGGGACTCTCGTCTTTAGGTCCGGTGCAGAGAACACCACTGGCAGGATCCATACCGTGCGTCCCGAGAGACGTCTGGGGACGACCGCCGGTGAGACCCACCTGTGTCCGACTCCCACACAGGCACGTCGGTCCCAGAAGTCCGGAGACGTAGAGTGTAGTCTCTGAAGCGAGAGTGGGTCTGGGGGCCCTCCGGGGGTGTCCCTTCGGGCACTCCGGTCCCGCGACCCGTCACCCCACAGAGGTAGGACCCGGTCGCACGTGGAGGTGAAGTGTTGAGTCCGGAGGTGCCGGTCCTTGTGGTCCAGCCCCCTGCCCTCCTCTTCCAGTGGATACCACGGTCCGACGAAAGGTGAGGGAGCCTACCTCCGTCAACCTGAGAGAGTCGCCGACTCAGAACTTCCACCGCGAAAGGGCAGCCACAGGAGACGGAGTGCCCATGAGCCCTTTCGGAAGAGATAATAACATACCGACTAAGAAAGAGTTCTAAGACGACCCCCGTCTGTCGACCCCGCTTCCGGTCCGCGAACCGACTCCGGCACGCACGTCCCTGTCCGCACAGGTCCCCTGAGGGCCCGGTCGCGAGGAGGACCTCGACACTCAGGCGTCGTTTGGGTCGTTTCAGTCTCGGGCGGTAAAGGTATCTGTCACACCGACAAGTGTGGGTACTGCGGGGCCGGAGGGGCTCCAATGGACCTCTGTCCTCCTTGTCCTGTCTATCCCCTGGCTCCCTTTTCCGGTGTCCGGGGCACCAGGGCGGAGACGACCACCTCGCTCTCCGTTCGGGCGGAGGGCGCCCGTGCTCCCCTCGCGCAAGGGGTTTGAGGGGGACGCACAGAGTCCCCGAAGAGTCCTCGTGATTCTTCCTGTCTGTCTTTCTACCGTCCGTTCTACCCTCCCTCCCTGTCTCCGTGTCCCGACCTTCCCCCTCCCTTAGGGTCTCCTCCGGGCCGCGCGGACAGACACCACGCCCCCAAGCGAGATTCTCTTGGCGTGGCGCCTCTTGAAAGCTTCGGCGCATTCGCTCGCAGAGAGACGGAGAAGTGTGACAGGCGCCCCGAGGGCCTGCACCGAATCCCCAACTTACGACTCTTATTGGTCGCTCGCAGCCGTACCTGCTACCCCGGACCTCCAGTCCAGACGCGTGCCCTCCCTGCCCCAGAGCAGGCACACTCTGCCGCAGAGTAGGCAGAGGTCGCACGGGACTTCAGACCCCTCGTGACACCAGGGCTCGGGATCTCGGTAGGACCCGAGGCCCACGGGGCACACGGGGCACTCCTGCCGGAGACCCGGAGACTGCCCGCCAGGAGCACCCCGTGAACAGGACCGACTCGCTGGCCACCTGTGTCTGGACGAGGTCGAGACTGACACACGAGAACGTCAAGACCTCGGGTCGTGGGCTTTGCTTCCAGGGTCGTCCCGTGTCCGCGAGGGAGACCTCCGAAGGACCGGAGACGGGCTCAGACCGCCGGCCGGAGACAAGGAACGGAGCACCGACTTTAGCGTCTCAGGCAACGGGTGCACAAGGCCGACCCAACATCTTGGTCGACGACGCTGGGGGACACACTGAGCCCGGAGGAGCACCACGCCGTCCGAGGTCCGGGTCTCGAGGAACAGTCACCGGGTCCCAGGTATGACTCCCGAGGGCCCTCGGTCCTTTTCGGACCCGGTAGGGGTCCCTGATCGGAGTCCAGGGTCCGTAGAAAAGACGACACAAGAATCGATTTTGTTGGTGTTCAGAATGGTCTAAATTCTTCTGTCCTGTTTCTGGGGTATAGATTTCCTGAAGTTTCTTTAAGTATAAGTAAAAGGAATTTTTTTAATGTCAGACAAGAGACTAGTGTTTGATAAATATAAAAAGAGAACACGTTTTTAGAGTTCTGATTTGTGTCCTAGTCGGAGGAACACTCTTCCTCTCGACACGCACACCAAGGAGCATCTTTCACTTTCAACGAGTCAGCACAGACTGAGAAACGCTGGAGTACTGATGTGTCAGGTACATTGAGAGGTCCGGTTTTATAACCTCTAGGGACCCCTGACCCGTCGAGACCGGAAGAGGTCCCCTAGAAGGGTTGAGTCCCTAGCTTGGGTCCAGAGGGCGTAACGCCCGCCTAAGAAATGGTTGACTCGACAGTCCCTTCGGGGTCTGGACACGTGTCTTCGCAGTGACCAGGAAAAGACATTCTTTCCCTGGACTTAAACATTGACTTGTCGGCCCAGTTGGATGATGGACTACAGTTTCTAACATGAAGGCTTTGTGAGAGAAAAAACCATGAAAAAGAAATTTTTGTGACACCCAAAGAAAGCATAGTGAAAATTAAGTAAGGAAATTGGTTACCGTGTAGGAGTCGCAAAAGTTCCACTCAGGAGGAGATTGGACTCGAGGGAAACTCGTTCACGCCTCTTGTTTGAATTCTGAGAATCTTCGGGACAACAAATTGGTCGACCTAGACACGGAACTCTGAGACTCTTCTACCCCATCAAACTTTCTCAGTACTTAGTGACGGAATTAAGAGACCCGAAATATAAAAGTTCCGGTCGTTCAGGACGGACAAATAAAAAGGAGATTTAGGAAGAAGTTTTGACTCATTAGGGAAGTCATCGAGTGATAAAAAAGAGGAATGGAATGCTACAAGTAAGATCTGATCCACTGTCAAAGCTGTAAGGGAATTGGTAAAGACATCTGTTTAGATGGTAAACTAATGTACGTAATAAAGTCCGTTATTAAAACGATTATACAGGTGACTTAATCGTCCCAGAAGAAAGGAGATTCTTGGAAAAGGAGTGAAAAATAACTCTAAAGTAACTGGGAAGAATTGTGTATCAAGACAGAAGACGGGTGTCAGAGGAGTTCCGGGACTTTGGTCATATAGGGTCCAAAAAGCCTACCACCGCAGAGTAAAAGTCGACGGTTTAAGAGAAGAGTAAGGATGACTGTGTTTGTTCGGTGGGTCTTGAATTACCGTATTTACTGGCAATTTTAGACGATCATATGAGTCCCTCAATCCTTAAATTCCTCCGGCGACTCCTCCGTCACACAGAGACTAAACGTCATAGACCTACCTTTGTGTGTTTCAAACAAGACTGGGTATCTTACCCCCACACCCCCTACTAAACTCGTTTCGTAGTCTTTTCAACAGACCACGACCTTGCCAGCCGGTCCTACCCAGGCGTACCGACTTGAAGAATTTGTGTTGTCTGGGAGGTTGTGGTCCCGAGTCCTCCCGTTCGGCTTCGACCCGACACACAAAGATTGGTCGGAGTCTGCACCTTGTGCGCACGGACTCCGACACGTCCCACCCCGTCTACGACTGACGGCTCCCTCCCTCTCCTCCCCCGAACATCGGGGGTCGGGCTACCCTCCTCGTCGTCTCTGAAAGAGCCGACAAACAAAAAAGAAAGGGGGAAGTATTTAACGGAGTACGTAATACGGTTTAATCTAATTGATTTGGTTAAGGTTTATTACTTTGACGGTCTATCGACTCCCGTTTACTAAAAGACGAGCAAGTAATTACCTTAGGTAGGTAGGTGGGTACACAAATGTGTGTACAAGGGTGGTACGTCGAGCATACTGTCCGACACGCCTCGACACCGGTGGGAAGACGCAGGGGTGACCGAGCCGGCCCAGAGTCTCCTGGGGAGGGTGAGCCCCGCCCCGACAGCTCACAGGGTTCCCGGGGGATGAGGAGGTGCGGGGACAGAGTAGGTGGGAGACGGGTCGGTCGTCCTTCGAGAGAGATTTTGTGTCTCCCCTGGTGCCGGAAAGGACGAGTGTCGGAAGGGCCCCGAGGTGGGCGAGGACACGGCTCCGTCCACGGGACCTCACACGGGGCCCTCGAGTCGGGGCGGGAGGGCGGGCCAGAGCCCCAGAGTCGGACGAGGAAGTGACGACAAGAGGCGTCCCTGAGTCCGGAGTGTGTGTCTCGCGTTGGGGCTGGGAAGTCCGAGACAGAGAGAGGTGAGAAGGAGAGAGAGGGGACCAGAACCGCTGAAACGACCTCGGGAGGGACGGAAGGGGAGACAACGCTTGAGGGAAGAGACACAAGGTCGTAGAGGACACAGGAGACGCGAAGAAGGTCCCAGACGTCGGCGTCGGTCTGCGCTTCTCCCGTCCTGGTCGCACAGGGTGCGTCCTGACACTGGGGCCGTGGTGGGGGTCCGGAACACACACGTCCCCGCCGCCCGCGACCAGATTGGCAAGGTCCTCGACGAAGAGGCCGACTAGCACCAGGGGAGTCACGTCAGACCTCGGACGCGGCTCCCCTCCTCAGGTGGGACCGGCCGGTGAGGTGGAACAAAGACGCGGAGACGGGTCGCGGACCTTCACCCTACGACCTGGGACCTCCTCCTGAAGACAGGGGTCCCGCCCCCCGCCCCCGCGCCCGACATTTCCTGTCAGGAAACGGGAGCGTCGCTACGACCCTTAGGTCCGAGACGAGGGGTGGCACGGGCGTACTCAGTCTCCAAGAGAAATTGAGAGACCAACTGTAGAGTCCGAGTTCCCCTCAGTCCGAGGGACCCCCTACCGTCTCCTCCGCTCCCTCCGACTCCGTACCGGTAGCGAGCGGCGCCCACGTAGGGCTCGGGGAGGTGCGTAGGCACCAGGTCCTCGTGTTCTTCGTCGGGTCCTTGGTCGGGCCGGTCCGGTCACAGTCTCGGTCCGGGCCAGGCACTTCCGCGGAGGCACCCGGGCGTCGGCACCAGGATGTGGGGGAGAATGAAGACGTGGTCCTCTCCCCTGCCGCAAGGTCTACCGGCGTATATATCGGTGTGTAAAAGAAAAGGGTCGAGTGGCTACTAAAGTCTCGTCTGCCCGGTGCTTGTCCTTCACGACCGCCCGGGGCACCGCACCCCGACCTTCCCGGACAGTACCCGGACCGACCCCCTGGGCGGATGTGGGGTCGACCCCAGAGACGTTCTGCAAGACCCACAGACCTCCGTCCAGGACCCCCTCTGTAGCACCCCCGTAGCACCCGGGGCCGGACGAACTCACCTCCTCAGACTAGGACGAAGCCGAAGTGTCAACTCGGTGCTACCCTCCTTCGTTCCCCGGACCCCGTGGGGAGGGAAGGGAGGGGGGAGGGGTCCTAAACCCGGTGAAGAGTACCCCACCCCCACCCGAGGGGAGCGGGGAGTGGGGAGGTAGGGAGGAGGGAGGGGTCCTAAACCTCTCAAACAGGGCCACTACCACTACGTCTCTACGCCCGGGCTCAAAAGACGTCTTCGAGGCGTCGTCCTTGGTCCCTGGGCCTCGGGGTAGGGGTCACTCAGACTGGAGGGAGCGGGCTAGTTCCGAAGACGTCCGGAGGCGAGACGTCGCGACCCCGGGGTAGTACCCGTGAATGTCTGCGGACGTACTGACGGACAACGGGGGCGTGCTCCGTGGGGGAAGCCGAGTCTGGGGTCGGAGCCCCGGGGACATGGGTGAGTCTGGGTGCGGAAGGGCCCGTGCAGAGAGGAGCTGGTCACTCCCCAGACCGACCCTGCCCCCTGACAAACGTCTCCTCGACACGACACGTGGGGGTCGGAGAAGCATAGGGTTGTCGTCTACGAAAAGTAATGACGGCGTGTCCGGTTTTGTGGGACGCGCCGGCGAAGAGGAACTCGCTCTGGCACGCACACTCACACACACACACACACTCACACACACACACACACACTTCTGCATTTGTCTAACATATTGTCTCACAAGAGATCGACAGTCGTTCTCGAAACTTTTATTTCGTGAAGGGAGGGTTGAGTGTTAACCGACCGTCATCCGTGTATTACTTATTAGCGAGGCCCCTGGGCACCTTTCTACACACCCTTTTGAAATTAATTTTCGAACAGTCATGTCAAAATGGACCCACTGTAGTGGACGGACTTTACGACGACCCCCGAAACAACAGACGCCCTAGGGTCCCGTGTGCGAACAAGACGACTGTCGCCTGCTAAGTCTCTCCGGAAATTCTCGTCCTCCACCCACCTGGCCCACCCACCCTCACCGTCTACGGGCCCCTGGGTAGCACACACCCCAAGACTAAAGGACTCCTCGTCGACCTGAGTCGAGGGGTCCCTGACCCGTCGAGGCCGGAGCTGGCCCCGGACCCACGGGTCGTCTCGGCCGACCCCAGGGCCACTGAGTCCATCCCCGGGGTGTCTCAAAGGGTCCGGTACGGTCCTCGGCCTTGACGTAAGTGGGATTTCCACCGGGTCAAAGGTTCCCCACTGACTCCGGGTACGCGTCGGGGGACCTGTCTCTACACAATCTTTTATGAGCGGACCAAACTCGGCTCCAAAGTCTAGACAGTCTTCGGGGGGGTCTCCCTCCGTCTCCTGTAAACCCCAAACGCAGGGACGTTTCGCTAATAAAAGTCTACACGAGACTCGACTTCTGCGGGTGAGGACGGGCGTAGTGGAGGTTCACTCAGTAGTCTTACCTAGGGCTCAGATGCAAAATCGGTAAATTTTACTGTCTAAGGCTCCACTCTTTCTCTTAAACCCAAAGTTGGTCTCGTCTCTGGAGCTCCAAGACTGGCCGGGGAGAGTTCCGACGCCCCACCCGACCCCAACCCTCACGAGCCGGCACACCTAAACCGTTTCCTGGAGTGTAGGGAACAACGAAAGAAATCACGGAGTGATTAAACAATGTTCGAACGTAAGGATTATAATTTCCTAATTAACGTTCAATATCGTTAATTTATGATTAATTAGGTAAAAGACTTGTTACTGAAGGAAAATAGATATTGACAAATGAGCTGTGTGTGGATAAAACCATCGTTAATTTGTGACGCTATGTTGGGCTGTGAAAGGTTCGACACAAATTTGTTCATTTGTGCTAACACAATGAAAATAGTCAGTGAAGTTTAGTACCCCGCCGTCTCGCCCCTCCTCACAACTGTGCCGACTTTATTACTGTCCGGACCGAACCTCCGTCGTGCACCGAGGACTCTCTGGGCGGACCAATAGTGCACTGAAATAGAGCCCATCTGGCAGAGGTGCAGACGTGAACTGGTAGTCCGGTTTCCGACATTCCCCTGGTGTCGAGTGTGAGAGGTCGTCCGCCCCAGGGTCGTCTAGGTCGGGTCCTTCCAGGTTGTCGGAGGTGGTGTTTCAAGGTCGGGATCCGAGCGTTTCCTTTATAAACCTTAGTTAATCCGAGTGTAGTTTCCGCCGAAAGTGTCGACGACACGAACAGTCGGGTCCTGACCCGTTTGTCCAGACACCGTTCCTACTCGTCAGAAGTCGAATACTTACCTGACTCGAGGTTTCCAGGTACACGTTCAAGGGTTTTGTCGTGGTATATACCACCACTTCCAGGGTCCGGTCGGGCATCTTTCGAGTCGACCAGGACAAGTCACGGCGACTGAAGGGACCTCGACTAAAGTCCCCTTCTACGCAGGACTCGAACCTGCACCTGTACCTACAACAGGGGGGTCGCCGACCACCTTCTGGACCCCCTTGTTCCAGCGACGACGGGTACCTCGACACTGGCCCCCGTCGGGTGGACCTGCCCCTCCGACGTCCGGTCTCCGGTCGAAGGCCTCCGACTCCCAGAAACTCTCGACCACACTGTCAAAGCAAACAATAAAAAGACCGTTGCGTAGGTAAACAGACCGTCAAGGTCTTTGGCCCCACGAACTCGGAGGAAAGGGACAGGGGAGGAACAGGAAGTGAACGACAAAGGCGACAAGGGGTAAGAGGAGACTGGAGGCCGAGGAGGTAAGGCAGACAGAGAAAACAAAGGATTTGACTCGCGCACGAAGTTTCGCTCCCCCTTCGCACGAGGCGACAGACAGAAACACGCGAGACGTCTCTAAGTCTATACGAAAGTCCAAGCGGAAGAGTGACGAAAGGGGAAAGGACGTCACAGAAGGTGAAGTCCTAGTTGAAGTCGTGGAACACGGCGGGTCTTTCCAGAAGGATCCACCGACGCACCATTTCTTAGTCGGGTGGTTCCGTCCTCAACGTCCAAGCTAGAGACCCACCCCTTCTAGGGGACCTCTTCCTTTACCGTTGGGTGAGGGCATACGACCGGACCTCTTAGGGCACCTGTCTCCTCGGACCGCCCAATGTCAAGCACCCCAGCAGAGGGAAGGTGGACACCGGATAGAGGAACTACGTTCACGTCTACTTTACGAGGAACCTCGTAGAAAACTTTTCCATATATCTCTCGCCAAGTACCGGAAGAATAATTTTATAGTATTAAAGACAACCATGTTCCCACTAAAAAGATTTTTGGAGTAAAACTCCCTTGTACAACTTTTGGATTTTATTGACATTCCTTTAAGATCAGCTCTGTCCCTGACGATGAAGGTTTTGTAAATAACGCAGAGGGGGCTCTCGAGGTCACCTACTCCTGACCTCGCGGACGGGGACCCCCGACAACCGAAGGACCCCCGGGTCACACTCCTTCGGTTCCCGCCCCTCGAGTCTTGGGTCCCCCTCGAGTCGATGGAGACCAACGGCACCTCTACGAGTTAGGCGACCACGACGGGTTTGAGCGGGACACCGACTACGACGTGAACACCACTCCATTTCGGGACCCAGAAAGGGTATTCTCCGACACAATTAGGCCCCGAAAGGGAGGGGTATGTGCACCTCAGCCAAACGGGTGGGATTCACGTGTCGTAGTGCCAATAGGGCCCTGAAGTGGAACGATTACGACGAGGAACCGCAAGAGACATTTCCTCCTAAGACAAGGAGTCTTAATCTCTAGAGAGAACTGAGACACAGTTGTGCCATAAACTATTAGGACCGAAGACGTAGACGAAGGTCGAACAACTATGTTTACAAAGAGAAAACGAAAAGATAATAACCGAATCACACTAAAAAGTGGAATCAGTAATGTATAAAAAATAAGTATCTACTGAAGAAAGTTTTCGTCCAGAAAGACTTAATCAGTATAATGAAACGTTCTGGGTGGGTCCACCAGATCGCCAATCCTAAGACCCGAAAGTGACGGTCCCGGGTCCAAGTCAGGAACCAGCCCCTTGACTCTGGGACGTTCCACGTGTCGTATCAGTTCTTTTTTTCGCAAGATCATTAATCTTAAGAACTCACGGACGAATCCTTTCCTACCTTGTCAATTACCTTAACACACGGAGTAGACTCCTTTCTCCTGTCTATGAGTAGACGTTTTCATGTTTCCTCGTAAATACGACCGTTCTTTTACTACTCCATAACTGAAGTGCTAGTGAAAACCGATGAGTAAACCCCCTTTTTTTTGAGTATACGTTTTTTAGACTTACGTTTATTAGGTAGACTATTTTATCCTTATATGTAGAATGTGTTTTTATTTACATTCCACATATTGTCATAAGTTTTGGGTTTTTTTATTTTGGTGTCTCCAAATCCTTCTCCTCATTCAAGTAAAAACAATGTAACAAGACCAAAATCCTTCTTGACAGTTCTATACGTACGATTCAGTGAAGGCAGTGAGACACGCTGGGATACCTGACCTCGGACGGTCGACAGGTACCCTAAGACGTCCGTTCTCGTGGCCTCACCCAACGGTAAAGAAGAGGTCCCCTAGAAGGGTTGGGTCTCTAGTTTGAACTTAAAGTACCTGGACTTAAAAAGACTTTTTGTTACTTTTAAAACTGATCATTTTTAAATTTAAGATAAGTCTCGTTTATTTTCGTCTTTAGTTCATTCTTCTTCCCTATTTTACTTGTTTCTGCCGTATACTATTTAGTTCCTCCTCCGTATGTGGACTCTCTTTTCAGGAACCCCAGTTGACGACGACGGTTCGGCGAAGTCAGCACCGGCCGAGACACGCTGGGGTATCTGCCGTCGGGTGGTCCGAGGGGTAGGGGCCCTAAGAGGTCCGTTCTTGTGACCTCACCCGACGGTAAATGAAGAGGTCACGTACTTTCACTTTTCACTTTCACTTCAACGAGTCAGTATAGGCTGAGAATCGCTGGGGTACCTGCCGTCGGGTGGTCCGAGGGGCAGGGACCCTAAGAGGTCCGTTCTCGTGACCTCACCCACGGTAACGTCCCAGTTCTCGCCTATGAATTGTCGTCGACTTTGGTGCGTCGCGTGAAGTCTGGGTAGCTTTCAGACTTCGGAGCAACACCGGCCTTTCTTATGACTTTAACTTTGCCATTCAGGGATAAAAATTTGGTCGCTTGTGCACTGGGGGTCCCCCTGTGGGTGTAGTGGTACAGTGTCGAGGTCGAAGTCCTCCTCCTACGATTGTTCTGTGTAGCAACGAGTCGACGAGTCAGTGCGGCCTGAGACACTGGCACCTGACGTCGTACGGTCCGGAGGGACCGGGAAGGATAGAGGGTCTCAATCGGGTTCAAGGACAGGTAATTTAGCCACTGCGGTAGGTTGGTAGCGTAGCAGACGACGGGAGAAGAGGAAAACGGAAGTCAGACAGGGTCGTAGTCCCCGAAAAGGTTACTCAATCGACAAACGTAGTCCACCGATTTCGCATACTGTTTTACGCACATTTAAGTGTTACATGTCTAAGTAATTCTCCACTACAGGGGAAAGAAGAAACAACAATAGACGTTGTTTGAACAGACTGTAGACAATACTAAAATTGGACGTAAGAAAAACTATTTCTCCGTCACACAAAAATTTGGGACGTTCAGACTTTAGGGTAAACACTTCTTTGTCACTGAGATATCAGGGCGGGGTAGAACTACGACCCTCTGACACTTCACCAAAGACTCAGGTGCCTTTCGCTGTAGGTACAGAGACTTCCCCCTTTTGACCTCTTCTTCCCCTGTCCTCCCACCCCTGCGACGCCCACCCTCCCTCCTCCCATTCTTGAAGCGAAGGACGAAGGGTAGTCGATTAGACCTTCCTCTCTTTTTCGTTTTGTGTTTTGTTCCGTACACAGACCCTATTTTTGGGTTTCCCGAAAATTCGTTCTACGGTAACTCGACCGACTCAATCCAGTTTTCTGGGAGACTCCCGTAGAGTATTCGTCCCAGGGTCCCCACCCCAAGGGACGGTGACTGTTCCTCTCTCCTGAAAGCCGACTACTCCCACCCGCACAGGGGTCTTCCCCCCAGCTCGAGGAGGACCCGGGAGGGCTGTGAGCCGACCACAGAGACGGACAGGAACACTGGAACCGAGAGGTCCGCCACCGGTCTGGGGACAGGGACCAGAAGTTCCAAGTCGCAGGTGTAGTCCGACTGGTCCCCAGTCGGGAGGAGTAGCGGTCGAGTCGTTGGGTGGGACGAAAAGACTACTACCCCTGAACCCCCTGTTTCCCCTCGGGTTCGAAGATTCGGGGAGTGAGTGAGCCAATCGAAAAAGACCAGTTGGGTAGTAAGCACCATTCAGGAGTCGTGTCTCTGTTCCGCGTCTTACACCGACCCAGGTGTGCCATGCTACCGAGCTCTCTCGTGACACCTGCCACGCCGGCACCGGCCGCGGCCGACTTGGGTCGACCGAGGCCGACCTGGCGGCACCCCCAGGCAGAGCCGTCGGGCGGGGAGGCCGGCCACTCCTCGTCTCCTGGACGCCTTGTTCGTCTCGAAAGTCCCGACGGCCCGGACCCCAACCCCTAACGTGTGGGACGAACGGACCCCAGACGGATGGGGAACCTCCCCAACACCCCGAGCCACCTCGGACGTGCGCCTCGGACCGTCGCGGTAGGAGTACCCGTCTAACCGACTGACCAGTCTCGCGGAGACTGGTGTGAACAAGGGGGTCTGACCCGTAGAGACCGTGCAGTCCTGGTTCCGACACAGTGGTGGGCCGCCGAGATGACCCGGACTGCCCACTCGGAGATTGGGTGACCCGACCTGGGGTCAAGTGTCGGTCTCCCTGCAGAGGAGAATCGTTCTGGAGAAGTAGGAGGACTTCGGTGCACAGTCGTAAACGACGCCTAGGTGGCAGAGGGGTGGAGGTGCCGACGAGGGGTGGAGGTGCCGACGAGGGGTGCCCACGAACCTTGCTTCCTCCCACGGGCGGGTCCCACCTTCCCGAGTCCCGAGTCCCCTCGGTAGGTCGGGCTCCAGCCGGACTCGGGTGCCTTACCCCCGAGCAGGACGCACACAGGGGGTTGGCCGGGAAGACATAGGTGGTGGGTGCAAGGAGTTTAGGTTCGGGGACTGGTGGCACATTTCACAAACGACACTCTTGCCTAAACCTTTTAACCCTTAAGAGTTAAAAGTTTTTGAGCATTTCTTTTATTCACATAGTATCCAACGTCTTTTCCAACGGTTGAAAATAAATTTGTTTTCTTCCGCAATTTCCGGCTGTCCTTTGTGTTGAGACTGAGACGAGACTGTGACGGAAACCACTTCCTTTCCCGTAAAAGAGAAGGATTGGTACCTTCCTACATTTGAGTCTTCTTCCTTCTACGAGAGGTTCGTGCCAACCAACTGACGAGTCTCGGGGAGGTGCGACGTGTGTAGACTGAAAGACGCACTCGAGACCCACGACACCCGACTCGTCCCGATCCCTTGGTGGCTGGGTTCCGAACGGGTGGTCGGTCTCACAACAAAGGTGGAGTCTACATTTACTTGATTTTGGGTCAATAATAAATCAGAGGTCCGTCCTTGTTAAATTTTCAGGAGAAGAGGGCTACCCGAAGACGGGCAACCTTTACCCCCGCTTCGTTCGTCCATCGTCTCAGCGAAGGTCTTCTTGGCAGAGTAAGTAGTCGGAAATGAGTCCCAGGTAAACGGTTGAAGACGACGTCGATTTGAGGTGAGGACTTCTAGGGGAAACTAGACGGTAGGGTTCTTACAGTGCAGAACACTCTTAAGTAGACTAAGAGGATACCGAAACCCATTAAAACACTACGCCTTAGCCGGCTCCTTAGGTAACCGAAACCTAAAATATTAAATACGTGTGGCGACCGAAACCCGCTGAGCCTCGTAAAGTTTCTCCGTCTGAAATTAACGAAACAGACCTAAATAAAACCGGCTCTCCTGGCACAGCGACACGTCTACTACGGTCGGCGAGCGAGTGTCACTTAGTATTAAATTCCCGACCTTGAGTTCTGTTTCGTTTTGGTCTCCGGGACTTCTCCTACGTCTTTATCAAGACGTTCTTTTGGGTCTACCTTACTAGTCGGACGCTCTGAGGTGAGTGAAGACGTAAAGGTCTGACTCAATAGGTTTAACAGAAACTCCTTCATGGATTAACTTACTAACCGACCTACTTGAGTTGGTCAGTCTTACTAGGTAGAAGTCTGTTGTCCAGATTTGTCTTCCCGAGGACAAGACGTCGTTAAATTGTTACTCTTCTAGAGCCCTAGGTAGCGTCGGATGTATCAAACGTCCAACTAGCTTAGGACAAATGGGTCCGTGTGAAGTAGAGGTCGTACCTCGTGAACGGTCCGGGTCTCGATGACCGACTTATTTGATTCTTGAAGAGGGGAAAAGCCCAGTCTTATATCGAGACAGCCACTGTCTCTCACGGGCAGTAGTCGAACTGTCGCCGTGCCGAAGTCGTAGGGGCCCCCTGAGACTACGAGGAGGTAGCTAGACGGACCGACCAGTACGTCAGGACGTCTACCACTTCCACCGCTGCGACCGACACTGAGAGGCGTCTGGCTGCCCTCTCTCCTTGCGCCGAGGGTCGGTCCGACCAGTCTCCTGGCCTTCCACAGTCGTGGTGGCAAGGTCGTGACCCCTAGGCGTCTCGAGGGCTCACCAGTTCCGTTGACTCCGCCGGCGACCGACGTCTGCCTGGTATGGACTTGCGACCGAAAATTTACAAAGAGAGAAATTCTTCTGTAAAGGTCGCGCTTTCGGGTAAATTGGGTTGCGAGTAAAAAATTCAACACCGTGACTTCGAGTCTGATCAGCCGTTGAGGTGGCACACATGAAGTCGCCGTCACTTGTGAGACACCGACTCTCGTCTAAATCGAGTATCTTGGGTGGGTTTCAGAGTTGTGAATCGTACCTCTTTTAGATTCACATTTTAGGCACTAATGATTCGGTTATGACGCATAAATCAGGGAATTATTTGCACAAATATTTATTCCTCCGACTAATAGAAACCTTAAATTTTACGATACGTTTTACTAAGGATTACCTTTTAAAAAATTTCAAGACTTTAAAATTTCGGTATCAAAATAATAATCTGATCCATACGTGGTTAAGATCCCGGAGGTCCACCATTTCTCAGACGGACAGTCTCGGGGTCTTTGTCCTCTGCGCCCAAACTAGGGTCCCAGCCCTACTAGGGGACCTCTTCTACTGGGAGAGCAGTCATAAGAACGGGCCCCTTTGGGCACCTACCTCTTCGGACCACCCGATGCCAGGTACTTCAGCGTTACTCACCCCGTGCTGTCGTCGATTCGGGAGACCGGGCGATTTCGATTGTGGATAACATGTGTTGTCATACAATTCATGATACAATTCACAAACGTATTCGAGGAAATTAAAAAATATCAAAAATTAGAATCGAATACCAAAAAGTCTTCCTGTTAATTAGGAAGTTTCTCTCAGAAGAATAAATAGTTTTCCGTGTCATTTTTCCGTCAGGTGTCTCCCCCTCTGTGTAGTGTGCGCCCTGTTCTCAAATCATAGATCTTATATGCCTCTCCACCGCGTTGAGTGGGTGCTCCTTCGTCGGACTAATACTTCGCTCGTTCTCCGAACTTGTGCAAGGAGGTTCCTTCCGTAAGTCACCCGTTGTCCGTGTGCCTTTCTACGACCCGTAGTGACTCATCGTCTCTTGCCACTGAGTTTTGGGGCCTCTGCGGTGAAGTATGGGTGCTCCGACCGATGGTAGTTTTACAGGTTTCGATGGTTTCATAACGGTTCCTACCTCCGTTCAATGTGGGGAACACGTGGCAGCTACCCTCACATTTCACGGTGCCGGTGACACCTCTTGTCATACCGCGCAGGAATGTTGCAGTCTTAGTCTCGACGGCACACCAGATCGCTAACATGAGGACGGATTTGCGAGTTTTCTCGACTCTCGTCTCTACTCCTCTATACGAACATACAGGTGTAGGTGTCGTCGTGTCAGGTAGTCTCGGAACCGTTCCGGCGAGTGGAAGGACCCTCGGGACCTGCACGTTGGTGAAGGCTCGAGTAAGGGCAACGAGCACCTCAAGTCCAGTAGGACGACCCCTTGACTCCGGGGCACCAGGACGTCCTCTGGTCGGCTCAGACCAGCGTGCGGTCGTCCAGGGGGCTCCACGGAGAGCACGGGACGGACACCGGGGGACCTTCGTCGGGGAGTGCGGGGAGAGTTGGAAGTTTACAGAGGTCGAGAGGACGGAGGTCCGTCTCTGCCACAGATGAAATTCCCGAGTGTTCCTCCCTGAGACGGATGGGTCCCTCGGGTCTACTCCGAGGTAGAGGAATTAGGGGAGACGTCTCAGAAGAAACAGTGACTCGTGTTGAGTCGGTGTCCAAGTCCTCCTTGTCCCGGACTCGTAGAAACTCCCAGTACGAAGGTGACCGGAACAGTAGTCCCTGGCCTTCTCCTTTTTTGTCTCCTATTTGTTACGGCAGCGGGGGTCTGTCGGGAGCGGTCGAGGGAGAGTCGGCGTCACAGCGGCCTGCGGAGGACAGGGGGTAAGGTCTGAGGCGAAGGTCCCGGGTCCGACAGCAGTAGACCCTCGATGTCCCGACTCACCTTTCTCGGTTCAAGATCCAGAAAGAAGGATCCTCCCGTGACTGGGGACCCCTCGAAACAAATGAATAAACATTTTATCTTAAGGTTTAAAGAAACCCAACGTTTTTGGGGAACAAGTTGTAAGTTTTTTGATTCTAGTACCGTAGACTAGGGTAGTGAGGTACCGTTTGTCTACCTCTTTTACACCTTTGTCACAGTCTAAGGTAAAAGGACCCGAGGTTTAGTTACGCCTGTCATTTGACGTTAGTGCTTTAATTTCTACGAACTTCTTATCGATACTGTTTGGGTCTGTCACATAATTTTTCGTCTCTGTAGTGAAACGACTGTTGCCAGGTAGATCAGTTTCGACACCGAAAAGGTCATCAGTACATACCTACACTCTCCACCTGGTATTTCTTTCGACTCGCGGCTTCTTAACTACGAAGAGTTCACACTACAACCTCTTCTGCGAACTCTCAGGGAACCTGACTTTCCTCCAGTTCGGTTTGTCAGGATTTAGTTGGGACTTACAAGAAACCTTCCTGACTACGACTTCGACTTCGAGGTTGTGAAACCAGTGCACTACCCCTCTCCACTAAGTAGCCTTTCGTGGAACTACGATCCGTTCTAACTCCCGTCCTCCTCTTCCCCTGCTACCTCCTACTCTACCAACCTACCGTTGTGACTGAGTTACCTGTACCCAAACTTGTTTGAGTCCCTCTGTCACTGCCTGTCCCTTCGGACCGCACGACGTCAGGTACCCCAGTGTTTCGCAGTCTGTCGTGAATCGTTGACTTGTCGTTGTTAGGAACGAGTTGAGTGTTACAAGGACCTTTGAGTTACGCAATCATGGACCCCACCGCCCGACGGGGTCCACTCCGGTTCACCTGGGACGCGACGTGAAACAGGGGTGCGACTGATCGGGAGGAGAACAATTCTCCGAACCCCCCTTTGTAGGGGACGTCCCGGAGGCTCCTGGAGTGGTCGAAGTGCAGGACCCTAGGACCTTTGTGCCAAAACTCCAAAGGACAGAGACTTCTTGAAACGGAGAAACGTAAAACTTCCTGAGAAGCCGGAGGGAGTTCCTGTGCCGGACCGTGACTTAGAAAGGAGACGGACTCCAAAAACAGTGAAAAACTTAGTCGGTGACCCAAAGGGAAGGTCCAGGCCCTCGCCCCTACCGACTCCGTGTCTTCCGACGGAGGGACTACCTAGAGAGACGACGACACGAAACTACCCCGAGTAAACATGACACGCCCCTGACAGGGCTAGTCGGGGCCGAAGACTACTGGACGAAGGGCCGTTTGTGGACGGCCCTGGACGGACGTCGGTCCCCCGGACCTGTGGTCGGAGGCTCGGCAACACAGGGATTGTCTACTTTCCAGCTTCGGTTCCCGAAGTGACAGCAGACGTGCGTGACTAAAAAAAAGAAAAAAATTTATGAAGATCCTTCTTTTGTGCAAACACAAGGTTGGTATATTCAAAGGTTAACCTTTATACCGTTACGGTGTCCCTCTTAAGCTCCCACACAAAATATAGGACGTTCCAGTGACGATTGTAGAAAAGATTCAAAGGAAGCCCGGGACGATACCCCTACACTGGGTAGGGTAATTCCTCTTTACCGTGGAAGTCTTTTTTGAACTCAGAAATTAGACGTCTGTCTTTTGAAGCAGATTTAGTCTCATTATAACAGTGGTCTATCACCTTTTCGTTTAAACGGATTCTACTACCGTGGTCGACCCACTAGGTTGGGTGTCTCTGAGACGACGGTTCGCAGTCACCAAATCCTACGGCCCCTTCCCCAACCCCATAAATGTGGAGGTGCCCGCCCGACGAGTGGGGGCCGACGGACGGGCTCCGGGGGGTCGAGACGAGTCTCCGTCAGCTCGAGCCGGCGTCACCTGCCAGTAGACCTTGTAGAGGTGGTGTTGAGTCCGGGGCCGTGGACCCCATCGAAGGGACGTTGCTACCCGATCCACAAAAGACGTCTCCCGACGGGACGCCGGTGGGGTCGCGGGTGTGGGTGGCGTGCACCACCCGAGGTCCCTGGCCTCGTCGTCGTTAACGTCCGGTCCTTTTGCGAGGGCAGGTCAGGGTCTGGGGGTCTGGGTCAGGGGGTCGGGGGGTCGGGGACCGGGGTCGTTCCTAGAGCCGGAGAGTGTGCCATGGACGGACAAAGCGTGCGTCCGGGAGTCGGAGACGTCGCCGACAGGTTGGTCCCGGACGGGAGTCAATTAAAAGTACTGGTCTGTGAGTACAGGTGAGACTTTCTTTACTGTTTATCACGAAGGTTCGGTGAAAGTGTGAAAGTTCAGACTTTAATACAGTAAAGGACCTTTGCAAAAACTCAAGTAGTCATCGTCGGAGACATAAGGAGGGCAAAGTTGACTTTTCGGTCACTACGACCCCCTAAATTCGTACCTTCGCAGTAAATCCGAGTGGAAAATAATTTTAAGAAAGAATTGGTTACGGGTAAAGGAGACCGGCCCAGAACAGTCTAATCCATTAGACTGTCAGCCTTCTACAAGTCTGTCTGAGTGCGGCGAGAGGTAAGACATAGTAAACTGACCACGGCACGCCTGCGGGAGACACAGGTAGGCACCGGACCCCAAGAGTCATTACCTTACTCTCCCCCCGACCCGGCACCCCGTCTAGGGTGCACACCACAATTGGGCCAGTTCTAGACAAGAAAGAGTTAGCCATTTTGTCACGTCAGTTACCCTCAATTCAAGTTCGAAACGGTCTTACGGACACTCCTCCGCTACTGGTGGTGGTCCGACCTCTACTGGCAAAGGTCCCCCTCCACAGGGTCCCACGGACCCTCTCTCTTGAAGAGAGGATCGGAGATACGACCCCTGAAGGCCCGTGGTCTCGAAGACAATTAAAGGTTATGAATTACAAAAAAATAATAGCTACGTTACAATAATATTTAGTACGTTCCGTCGACCCTTTCCTTCTCTTTATGTGTCGGTGGTTGGGCGGGCGTGCGGAGAGACAAGAAAGTAACTGAGAAGTGAGAGTCCCTGAAGAAGTGTGGGACATTGAATTCAAGTGTGTTAAAGTTGAATTTTTTCGTATAAATTACCCATTATCGGCGGTGTGAGGTTTTTAGACAACTTCTCTTATTTAAGATGCGTTTCTCCCAATCGTGTCGACCGGACTCTGACGAGACAAACCTTTCCACCCAAGTGCTCCGACCGGGAGCCGACCGCAGACCCTCTGTCTGAACTAGCTACCCCCCGATGTGGCACTGGCAGAAACCCTCTGAAGCATGTTTTGGGCTCTGTCAGTGTCATTGTGTGATGACGTCCCTGGAGTGTCAACGGCCCAAAAGACACTAGAAACACTCTTGCAACCGTAGAGTTATTATCAGTGTGACGACGAAAAAGGGATCTTACGTGACTAGTCTCCGTCGAAGGGCACACTGACGTCCAGTCCGATACCAGACTCGGCCACAGGGTCGGAGGCCACCCCGGACGTCTAACACTTCCCCTGGAAAATTAGTGTAGTCATTACTTTCCTACGAAGACAGGAGTCTTCCCTGGATGACTAACGGTGTACGGCACCCCAGGACCACCGCAGTTACGGTACACTGGGAGAGATCTCCTTTGTGTTACAAGGTACTGAGGTGGACCTTCTTTTTTTTTAAGTGATGATTGAACGGACCTCCCCCCTGGTCAGGTTTGAGACACTTTGGTCTGTAAAATCACGGGGGTCTGTTGATGTTTTAATTCTATTTTACTTTGGATTAAAAATTGCACTTTTCAGGTCAAGTAACACTTAGGTATTGGGGAAGTACACTCAACTCACTTACACGGGCAGGGGGTGGGGACGGGGGAACCCAGGGCGGGGGTCCCAGGACGTGGCACCTCTGCCCCTCCGAGACGTCCCCTCCGACTCCGGGACCTCTTGGGAAAAAGACGGGAAGGGCCAAGTCCGACCGTGACCGTCCCCAGCTGGAGAAGCAGAGACTTTGAGACTCGGTGGTCCCTTCGGGTTCTTAGGACCTCACCCAAAGGATAGGGAAGAGGTCGCCCAGAAGGGTTTGGTCCTGAGTTCGACCCCTGAGGGCTAAACGTCCGCCTAAGAAATGGTCGACTCGGTGGTCCCTTCGGACTGTCCAGATAATTTATTTTATAAATTTTTCTTACCGTTGTTACTGTTCTCTTCCTTAAGATAAAGAGAGGAAATCTTAGAGTCTTCGGTCAAGAGACCCCACACACCACACTCCATACCTAGTTTAACACAGAAACACGTTCACGACTGGGGGTGTGGTAAATACTTTTTTTAAGGGAGAAATTCCGTCACTAACCTCACCAGTAGAATGGTTACAAATGTAAAAGCAGACACGAGATAAATCAAGGACCGGAAAGACGAGGTTAAACTACTTTAGTCTTAGATGTGTCGTCCGAGGTTGTGGTACTCCACGTCTCTGCGATTGCCGGGGAGACCGAGGAAGAGGGGCCTCCTGAAACACACCTGTCGACTCCAGGTAGAGTAGAACGACACGAAAAAAAATACCACGAACCGTCGTGACACACAAAGGAATGTCTGTCTTCGAAAGACCATTGGGACGTAACCTGCGCGGATAACCGTGTCAAGAGGGTTGTCGAAAACGAGTGAAACGCAGAGAGTCGGTATACAACCACTAAGAGTTTTATAAAGTTTGAAAAAGTGGTAATGACTACGGAGTACGACTCGACACTAGACGTCAGAGACTACGACGAAGGTGCCGAGTGACTTCCGAGCCTACTACCACGTTAAAAATCGTTGTTTCATAAAAATTAATTCCACGTACCTAACAAAAAAAAATTCACGTGAATACCTGATGAGAGCCTCTTCCGTTACCGTGGGGTGAGGTCATGAGAACGGACCTTTTNAGACGTCAGAGACTACGACGAAGGTGCCGAGTGACTTCCGAGCCTACTACCACGTTAAAAATCGTTGTTTCATAAAAATTAATTCCACGTACCTAACAAAAAAAAATTCACGTGAATACCTGATGAGAGCCTCTTCCGTCACCGTGGGGTGAGGTCATGAGAACGGACCTTTTAGGGTACCTACCTCTTCGGACCATCCGACGTCAGGTACCCCAGCGACTCCCAGCCTGTGCTGACTTGCTGAAGTGAAACTGAAAAGTGAAAGCACGTAACCTCTTCCTTTACCGTTGGGTGAGGTCACAAGAACGGGCCTCTTAGGGTCCCTGCCCCCTTGGAGTACCCGACGGCAGATACCCCAGTGTGTCTCAGTCTGTGCTGACTTCGCTGAATCGTCGTCGTCGTCGTCGAATCGTACCTGATGAGACGTCACGTTCTCACAGAAAGCCCTTCGGTTTTGAGGACACGTCAAGCAAAACAACACTATAAACGAAATAAGGGCACCAGACCTTGGTTTGGGTGTTGTAGAGGTCCGAGACGGTCCCAAATCACTAAATATTTCAGCTCCTAAAAATCGAAATCATTAGTGATCATTTAAATTTCTCGACAGTTTTAGTGACCCCAGGAAACCAATTGCGACCCCCTCCTTCAGTACTTTGGTGCATCGAGAAGGATACCCAACACAATCTGAGACCCCATCCACGTAATCACTCACACATAATCGAGTAGCCTACGACGTTTTACAGGATGAGAACGGCTAATTCGTCCGAAAAGTAAAAGCAGAGTACTGACTCAAGATACATATAAAAAGAGGAGTATTTTCCGTTTAGGATAATTGAGAGTAAATAACGACTGGGACGTTTGAGAAAGTCTAATCTCTTGTCAACCTTTTTGTTTCTTATACATAGTCTTTCCACGTTGACAACTTTATACTGACACTCATCTCGAGTGTCTGCTAGTAAGTAGAAGACGACAATTAATTTACTCTACGAAGGTGCGACGTCCGGGCTATCCTTCGACCCCTCCCAGCGCAAGGGTCGGGGCGACTCCGTGACCGGTCGAGGTCGACGTGGGGGTACCCTCCTCACGTCACAGATGGGGGCTCGTTTCGCCCGCGAGGGGCTTATTTAGTGTCCGAAATAGACAAGAGTCACCTCCCCCCGGTCGAGGCCCCTCGCCTCTCTAGCCCCCACCCCCGATAGGGAAGGTCCCTCTAAAACCGTAAGACACCAAAGACCCTTTATTTAGAGAGAGAGAGAGGACAGGCACTTCTTGTATTGGTATGGAGGTGTACCGAACTTTGTTCAGTTAGAGCAATTTTTATATATCTAAATTTTGGTGTAGAAATACCTTTAACTTGGGGAGAGGGGTTCTTTAGTTTGACTTTCCTGCTAAAAAGATGGTGCTACTCAAAGAAGAAGGGAATACTTTCGTTTGTAAAGATTTTATGTTCCCACACAAAACCCAGATATAGAAAGGGAGGTAAGATTTTAGAGGGAGATAAACCTTAAAGGACTTGTTTTACACACCCTCCTTTTCACCGGTCCGGTTGAAACTTTCCTTTACGTTAAATTATTAAATGTCTTCTATCATCACTTCTGAACCACGGTCACTTCTAGGATTTGTGAGCTTTCCTGTCATCGACACGAAAAAAAAAAAAAAGAGCTCGTCTCTCCAAAAAAAATTTGAAATAATACAACTATTGCATTTTTACTAGTTGTGTTCGAACGCGACGACAGGTCTCTGCAGGGGCGACCGGGGACTCGTCGCCGGGGAGTGGGAACAAGGCTCACGTAAAGAGGAGGCACCGAGGAAACGCCGGTGGAGTCGTAGAAAAGGTCTACACCAGGAAGGGGACCCGACTCGAGGTAAATCGTGCTCCGTCTCCTGCAGTGGACACCCCGTGTCGCCGTTTCGAGGAGGTTACCGTTACTAGAGGGGAGGAAATGACTAGAGAGAAGTCAGCCACTCTGTGTTCGCGTCCACCTGCCGACCATCAAGACAAAGGATTTAGAAACCTTTGTTCCCCTCGGCGAGAACGACCAGACTCGTTCAGCAAGGCTCTAACTTTTTTGTACGGCAAACGTAGCAGACTTTCCACGAAGGAGACGTGTTCCCCCGTTCCGGTGGCTTGTGCTTCCCACCCGGACTTATACACTTCTAGCTTAACTACCCCCCATAAATCACTGCCTACCAGAAGGGCCGCCGAGTCGCCATCTCAGACGGACGCTACGTCCTGGGTGTCCTCTGGGCCCAAGTTAGGGACACAGCCTTCCAGAGGACCTTCTCCCGTACCTTTGGGTGAGGTCAGGACGGACCTCGTCGGGTACCCGTCTCCTCGGCCACTCGATAGCAGGCACTCCCAGTGTTTCTCGACCTGTGCTGACTCGCTGAACCGTGCGTCGTGTGCGTAAACCTCACCCTCACTCAATCTTCGAGGATTGAGTCGTCGCGCCGGTTCACAAAGGATAGAAGTGTCATCGAAAACCACCTCTACTCACTATTTACTCCGTCTTGTCGTCAGACGTCCCGACACGAGACGAACTCGAGTCCTGGGTCTTCTCCGTCGCTTTAGACGGGCGAACAGGTACCCACACTCACGGTCCTACACTCGCTCGTCGCGTCTGAGTCCCGTCGACGCGTGGGGACGCCGTCTCGGACCCGACCCGGACGGACGGACGGGAGGCTCCCGGGTCGGGACCTCGCGTCCCGAAAGGATTGTGTCCCCACGCCAACCGGAGTGAGTGGTCGTCAGAGTCCCGTGGTCGGTCAATCTCCTCCGGGGACGTGCGGGTCTGGTAAGTCTTGGCACACGTCCGAGACTGAAACAACTCACACCGGTTTACTAGATAAAAATTACATTGAGAAAACCGAGGCTATTGTCAATAGTTTGGGCTCCCAGACGACGGGACGCAAAATTTACGCAAACCTACTAGGAGGCTTCGTACGACCGGACTGCTCGAGACCGGTTCGCCAGGCTCCTCTCCGGGGGAAACCGCCAACCGAGACAAACCCGGGGTCACAGGCGTCCGGACCGGGTCCACCCGTCGGGTCCTCCCCCCAGCGCACTCCCCCAGTCGTCGGGGGGAGTGTCCTACTCGGGGGAGGGACGTCCTGCTCCACCAGTGGACACTCTGAGTGCCCCTCTCCGCCGCAAACACCCCCTCCCCCCTCGGCCTCCTCCTCCCCTCCTCCCCCTCCCCAGTTCCCTTCCCAATCTCCTGACACAGAGAGATGGTTGACAATCTTTTTTATAAACGCGAAGAACCAAAGGGGGCAAACCCCTAACGTACCTCACAACCTCCTCCACTGACTTAAGAACGTTCGAACGTTTGGTGTGGGTCTAAGTCCCAGCCCCAGTCATAACTACAACTCCCGCCAGTCCTTCGAGGCGTCCCGGGGACTCTTGTGGAAGAAGGTCCCTTTTCGCTCCTAGACACCGGTTCGGGCAGGGACACTCCCCGGTCCCACGAAGACGTCTTTTGGGTGATAGGGGGTTAAGAGGTGGTGCTCGTCCCGTCCTCTTTATGGGACTTGTTTCTGAGGACCCCGACGAAGAAACCGAGTCTTGTCGAGGATGGACTGGACCTGAAGTCCGGGGCGGACGTAGTCTTGACGAGTATTTGTCAATGTCAGGAGGGGCTGCCTTCGGGCTCAGGGAGGTCCTCAGTGCAGATTCTTTACCGAGTCTAAATGATTAGGAACATTTAATACGATTTCAAAATCTTTTGAGTAAAATCTTAAATTCCCCGACAAACAAAGTTTATCCGGACACAAATCTTTGTCGTTTACTAAGACTGACGTCGTCGCTGTTCCAGCAAAATTTAGTTGAGATAATTCAGTTTTGGTTTTGACGTCCAGGTCGACTACGAGGGTCGTTCCGTCCGAGCACCGCTGGCGCGAGCTCCCCGGACGCCGCCGACGACGTCCCGGGGCGGGGCCTTGACTCGCAGGGGAGGATACCCCCAGCCGCTCCTCAGGTCCAGGCCCGTAGAGGATCAGAATTATGACGACTCACTACCCCTCCGCGGGCCATGGGTGCCCCGACTCAGACACGGCGGTGTCGACGGTGCGGGGTCCGGGGTGTCGAGTCTTCGGAGCCCGGTGCGACACGGACCAAGTGGCCGTTGCGGAAGAACGACTGGCAAGTAAATGTACCTTTGGCAGACAGGTCAGTTTCGATCCCTAAAGGGTCACCAGTCCTTACCTACACTCTCAGGTGATATTTCTTTCGACTCGGGTTTCTTAACTACGAAAACTTGACACCACAGCCTCTTCTGAGAACTCTCAGGAACCTGACGTTCCTCTAGGTTGGTCAGGTAGGATTTCCTTTAGTCAGGACTTATAAGTCACCTTCCTGACTACGACTTCGACTTTGAGGGTTATCAAACCGGTGGTCTACGCTTCTGAACTGAGTAAACTTTTGTGGGGCTACGACCCTCTAACTCCCGTCCTCCTCTTCCCCTACTGTCTCCTACTCTACCAACCTACCGTAGTGATTGAGTTACCTGTACTCAAACTCGTTCGAGGCCCTCAACCACTACCTGTCCCTCCGGACCGCACGACGTCAGGTACCCCAGTGTTTCTCAGTCTGTGCTGACTCACTGACCTGACTTCTGCAGACCTGCACAAGGGGTCGGGACGGGTCGTCACCAGAGAGGGTGAAATTATGAAAATGGGGTCCCTCCGGAAATCACGTCCTCCGGACATAAAACGGTCTGGGTAAACGGAGTCCCACCCCGTCCCGTGAATAAAGCAAGAGAATTCCCCTCTTAGACTTCCTGACACATTCGAAACAAAGTCTAGTAAGAGACGGTCGCCGATCCTATCGGGCCGGGACCTAACAGGGCACACAATCACCGAGTCACCAGTGACTGAGACCCTGAGGTACCTGTCATGGGTTGTCCGGGGAGCCAGGTGCCCTAAGAGGTCCGTTCTTATGACCTCACCCAACGGTAAGGGAAGAGGTCCCCTAGAAGGGTTAGGTCCCTAGTTTGGACCCAGAGGACGTGACGTCCGTCTAAGAAATGGCAGACTCTGGGACCCCTGAACCACTAGTGATCCCTTCCGGATCTTAACTGGACTTTCAGAGTACTCGGCCCGGGGGCTGCAGCCGAAAGACGAGGGTGGTCCCGTGGTCGAGAGACCCTCACTCAGTAAGGTTTGGGTCCGACTACGACACTTTTGC
The DNA here is from genome assembly GCA_006410555.1 of Capra ibex. Classification (NCBI taxonomy): domain Eukaryota; kingdom Metazoa; phylum Chordata; class Mammalia; order Artiodactyla; family Bovidae; genus Capra; species Capra ibex. The sequence goes on from SJYO01037955.1 coordinate 60,226,099, forward strand.
CCGTCGCACACCTAGGTCTCGAGACGGTAAGTCTCTTCTTATGTGCTTGTTCTGTGTTAAATTAGGAAATTTTCATTAGTCTTGAAAATTCGGGACAAAAGTCCTCGAGTGTGAGAACTCTTCGTTCTCGACTGTCCCTCTCTAAGTAACCACGTCTTAACGTCTCCGTTCTATTTCTCCCCCGCCCTCGGTCTCCGTAAAGGAAGTCGTCGAACGAAAAGGAGAGTGAGGGATCAAGCTCAGTGACCGGTACGACTCTCGACCACACCAGGGACCCCCAGGGACCGGGAGAGTCCACCTTCTCCCAGACAGAATCTCCGTCCCGAGAGGGCGACCCCCACCCGGATCCACACGGGGGGTAGGGATGGGGTAGGAGGACCTGCTCCGTCACCAAACGAGGACTTGAAAGTCCACCACTTTGCCTTTCCGTTCGCCCCACTCGGGGCGTACCTTAGACTGTACTGAAGGAAAACGGGTAACAACGAAGTCCTGAATAAATATAACCACAATAAATATCCAAGGTTTATGTATAGTAGTTTCTGTGACACCGAGAGTAGTAAAAATACCTTCGGACTTGCAGTGTGTATTATGATAAAAGTATTCTTTTTTTAGGGGTTCGTTTACGTCAATTTTTGGTCCGATGTCTTATATTTCTTCGTTTACTTTTACAATAGTAGATATTAAAAAAATTTTCAAAAAGACTACGAGGTCTGAGGGAGATTCAGCCCCCCACTATGGTACGTGCATTTGTACTGGCAGAAACGAGTCCGTTTCCGATTAAAAGGTCGCTACCGTTTTTACTCCTTTTGAGGTGTGAAAGAAGAACACTTCGGTTACCTTTACATTTACCCGAAACACGAAGACACACCGTTAAGAGTGGCCCGAAATAGTGGGGAGAGGGTGGGAGCGGGGGTCGGGGGTCTTAGGGTAATACAGGACTCCGGGGCCACGTGCGAGTCCCGACGTCCCCTCCCCCCCTGGTACCCCATCGAAAGGAGGGGAAGGAGTAGAACGTTTCTCTCAATGATCGAAATTTTACTTAGAAATTTTACTTCGACCACACACACACAACCGTCCCACCGCCCCCCCGCCCTCCGTTTCTACCCTAGGATTCTCGTTTAAGTTCGAGGAGGTGGTGACAAAGAATCGTTGGACCAGGACCGCCTCTCGGAACGGAAACTGAAGTCACCCTCCGTGGACGGGTGAGGGGGGTCAGTAGGAAAACGGATCTGAAGACAGGGAAGACCCTGGAAGGAGTGGAACTGAGGCCACCATCGGTCGGAAGGCTCGGTAGTCCGGCGCGTCCCCATGACCGGCCGCCCTCCGTCGCCGAGGTAGACCGCCGACGTGTGGGGGGCCCCTGAGGGACTGAACGGAGGTCACCCCTCACAAATGTGCTAGAAATAGTGAACATGGATAACACCGTGTTGGTAGTTAATCGAGAGCTGAACGTTTTATTGTGGACCCTTTCCAAGAGCGTTTGAACAAAGTGGAAATAAGGAGACCAAGGGAATCCACTGCCGTTTCTAAATGCTGAAAATTTCTGACGGGCCGTGGACCCAACTACAATAGTAGAACTACTCTTCACGGACCCCACCCCCGACCGACAACTCGTTCTTAACGTCGAGTAATTCTTCCTTGAAATGGGGTTCTCGTTTAGGTCGGACGGGTGCTGGTCATCGAAAGACCTCTTCTCGACTTAAGACGGGTCCGTCAAGAGCCCACGAATCCACCGTCCGGCGTTCGGGTGGAAGGGACGAGGACTGGGGGAGTGGACTAGGGACTTCTGCTCTCGAAGCAAGGGGTCAAGACTATATAAGTCTTTTCTCTCTTCTGGCCCCCGGTGAGTCCCGCGGGGGAGCGTAGTGGGTCACCTACACCTCCAGACTTTGCCACCTCCGGAAAGAGTAAGAAATTTTAGACCCACGCCAAATGACAAGGATGTTTGGTGCAACCCTATTGTCTAATCTAATTCGCCGGCAGAGTCGACCCGTCCGTCGGACGTGGACTGGGCGCCAGAGAGTGCGCCCCAAGGACCGGGGGGCGGGGGTCGCGGGGGAGGAATCGGCCCGACAATCCCTCCGGGGCCGCCAAGCGCCACCCGCCACGCTCCCACTCGGAGGCCAAATAACCTTTCTACTTTAGATGACAGGAACAAACACGACTCGCGCGAGACGCACGGGTCAACACCCCGGAGGACATAGAAGAAAGTAAGACTCGACAGTCGATGTAGCGAGTTCGACGTCTATCGGTAGTCTAGTACGAATTACCCGACGCGTGAAAAAAAAAAAAAAACGCAGTAATTCTATGCCGATCCTGAGGTTCTTCGGCACGGATTCGTCTCCTAACGATTTAAACCTTCAGACCTCGCCCAGGTCGTCTCCATTGCGTGACTTGTGTCGCCCGCCCCTCACTCGTACTGAGTCCGCGCCCCCGCCCCCCGTTCCCCGGGAGCCTACACGAGAGGGGTGGACCCCGCCCCGTCCCGACGGCCCGTTTGTCGACTGTCGACTGCCGGGGCGTTCGGCGGCGGAAGCGGGGTGAGGACTTCTTTGGTCATAGAAAAATTTCGGATAAATCTTCTGAAAGGGGATTGAGATTGTTCATGTTTTAGTCGTTTCGTCGACGATTCGACGATTCAGCGAAGTCAGCACAGCCTGAGACACACTGGGGTATCTGCCGTCGGGTGGTCCGAGGGGGCAGGTACCCTAAAAGGTCCGTTCTCGTGACCTCACCCCGCGGTAACGGAAGCCTACCTTAGAGTCGGGGTGCTTAGTCGACCAAAAGAAAGGAAGGTCGACAGGAGGTGCACTCAATAGGGTGCCCTTCTTAGGACGAGCGACTCGGACTCCTCACCGAAGAAACAGTCTCGGGACCTACCTCTGGTGAGTCTTGAAGTCCTCAAGTCGATCAAAATACCCTTGGAGCTTACTGACTCCCTGTGAACCCAGATCGTGGGTTGTCTATTGACGTGGGTCCTGGAGCACCTTCCCCTCTGTAGCCAGTCGGGACATCCTTTGAATCAGGAACGGAAAGTCGAAATAACGGGTGGAGGAGGCTCATCTCCAGGTACGGGGGAGGTCCTGACACTCTTCAATACACTCTTCAAAACATGTCTTCCTAGGTCTTGTCCCCCATTCCCGGGGGTTTAAGAGGTTTCACCACCAGAGGGGAAAGACGACTTTTAAAATACTTGCAGGGGTTTCCGAGACGTAATTGTCCCATTTGTTTCATTCAAATCTAAGGCGAAAATAAGTGTCTGGACTCACTGTCCGTCTCCCTGTAGGGTCTGTGAACAGTGGTAGAACCCATTTTGTGCCTGCTGTCGTTGATCTATTGACACAAACGTGTCGTCCTAGTGGAAGTTTGGCGACCCAAAGTAACTGACAGTGTGGCTGACCCGTCCCCCGTCACTCTTTCGTGGCGTGGGGCGGTTGGGGGTACAGGGAGAAGGGACGGTCCGAAAGTCTTTCTTCCGGAATGCATTGCCTAACCTAACCGACCTAAGGTCCTAGAAAGAGGGAGGACGGAGTGCACCGCCTCCGGGTAGACCCCACCTCCGGGTAAATCCTACCTCCGAGTAGGCCTTACCTCCGGGTGGACCCGACCCCAGACGTCCGTCATGGACTCACGAGGGGGTGGTAGAGTCGGAGGCGTCCCCAGACAGGACGACTTCCCGTCTGTCACCTGACTAAGTCCGAGACTGAGTTCTCATACTCTCCGGGAGACTCTGGACCGGACCCAGACCCGGGGGGTCCCGTCCAGGAGGTTCGACACGTCCCCCGGGACCCCGGGGTGTCGGACCCAAGACGGGGAGGGCCAGGCCACCCGGAAGAAGCCGGAAACCCGCGACACCCTAATGTCGAGGGCGACGTAGTCGTCGTCCCTGCCCCTCCAGAGACCGAAGGTCAGACGGGACGGGTACCGGCCGGCCTAGCGGTGAGGACAGGTGAGGGGTCAGGTCAGGACGGTTCGTAGGGGGCCGGAAGGTCCCCCCGCTCCGCCCGTCTTCGGAGGCTCCCGCAACCCTACTTCAGACACTCGACCGAACTACCTGTGGAGGCACCACCGTGACCGGCTCTGGTGACCGGAGGTGTGCACCGTAGGCCCCCCGGGAGCCCACTTCCCAGACAAACCGCCGACACTGGACTTCGGGGAAGAGGACAGACACGGGTCGTTCGAGAGTCTCAGCCCCTCTGGGTGGTCAGCGGGGACATTCCCGAAGCCCTCGTAAAGGGTGAGAAAAATCCGTTTATTTTAAGTGAAGCTTGGTTGCAGTCAAGGACTTGGAAGAGGACCACAGTATCGTCGTCGCAGATCTCAGGCCCTACTTTTGTGTTTTGAGGCTCCATTAACTAAGATTGCCGTTTGTCCTGAAAATTGAGGGACAACTTGGTTGAACCTTAAACTTCACCGGGACAACCACCCTTTATCCTCGGGGGAGGGAGACCTTGCGGGCAAAGGGGTCGGCACCCTACCCAGAGGTAGGAGGGCAGGAGGAACCACTACTCGGGGCACAGACCCCTTCCAGGCCCGCACTGGTACATGGTCCCCCGGCGAGGCAGAGGGAGCGACTAGAAACTCTAGCAGAGGTCCTCAACCTTATTCAGTGACGAAGAACCCTTTCGGTGCGTTTGCGAACGATTCACTCACAATCTCCGTCAAAAATTCCCCCGACCTCCCCTCTTGTCTCCGGACGCCCACTCGTGCGGAGGTGCAGTGAGGCTCCACTCTTGGTTACATCAGACAGGGTGTGACTGCACTCGTCCCTCTACTCGAACTCCCTCCTTCACTGAGTCTCCGGGCCGACCCTTGTGAGAACCCTCGGTTCGTACCCGTGCCGACTGGCCCTCGGCCCCTTCGCACCCGCGGGACCCGGGCCCGAGACGGTCGGGGAAGGTCGTCCCGAACAAACGTCTCTAAGTGCGGGAGGCTCGAGGCGAAGGGGCGCTCTGGTAGGGCCTCGCTCAGGTGGTCTCCAGGTACGGAGGACGGAGACTGCAGAGCCTTCGTCACAACGTTAAGGACAGAGAAACCTACGAACTTTTCCTCCGAAAGGCGACTGGACTCACAGGGGCTAGTATTGTACTACCGAAGAGTCACCCGAGCCCTACGGACGACCCGACACAAGTCCGGCGTCGGAGTCCCCCTGACAGGACTCGGAGAAGTGGCCAGGGGTCCAACAGGAACGTGGTGGCGGGGGAACGGTCGACGTAATAAGTCACCGACCGGAAGAAGGACCCTGGACGTCGTAGGGGCCCCACAGGAGACTGTGTAGTAGGGGAATTGAGGAGAAGACCTTCGAAGGAATCTCCGTGTAAAAAGAGTGAGACAGGTCTCCGGTTCTGACTCAAGCCGGTGGAGAGGGCGTAGAGTAGCCGGAGTCTTTTCTTACCAGGGGAAACTCCCTTCGAATAGGTTGGGACACCGGGGTCGGTATTTTTTCTCCTGTCGGGGGTGGGGGGAGTCAATGGATGTCCTAGTATTTTCCACCAAAATCAGAAATTTTTTAATGGATCACACTGTTATCTCTGGGGTTCCGAACCCAGTTGTAGTCGTCAGGAGAGACTTTGTTGTCTCGCTAATTAAGGTACTTCGAAGGACCACTACGGTGAACGGCGACTTCGGTCTTTAGCTCAGGGAGACTTACCTTCGTGGACAGGCGGTGGGCCCAGGCTCTGATGGGACGGGAGGAGGGCGGTTGAAGTTTCGGCAAATAGGTACGGCACACAGTGACGGGTAAACCCCGTCGAGGAATAGTCTTGAGAGAAAGGTCTGTCAGAGTCCACACACACGACCTTTGTCGTACATGTCGAACAAAAACGGGTACCACATCTCTAAACAAGGAGGTGTCTAAACTCACTATACACCTATAGTAGGTGTACCTAACGTTTCAGTTCTCCCGGAATCCTCTGTAACGATGCTTGTTTCGATCACCTCCACTATCTTAAGGTCGACTCGACAAAGTTTAGGATTGTCTACTACGACAATTTCACGACGTGAGTTACACAGTCGTTTAAACCTTTTGAGTCGTCAGCAGTGTCCTGACCTTTTCCTGTCAAAAGTAAAGTTAGAGTTCCTTTCCGTTACGGTTTCCTACAAGTTTGATGGTATGTGAATGTGAGTACGATTGTTCCAATACGAGTCTTAGAAAGTTCGATCCGAAGTCGTCATGGACTTGGTTCTTGAAAGTCTACATGTTCGACCCAACTCTTTTCCGTTTCCTAGGTCTCTAGTTTAACAGGCGGCCTATTACCTCTTTCGTTCCCTCAAGGTCTTTTTGTGGATGAAGACGAAGTAGGATTTCCTTTAGTCATAAGTAACCTTCCTGACTACGGTTTGGAGGTCCTGAAACCGGTGGACTACACTTCTCGACCGAGTAACCTTTTCCGTGACTACGACCCTTTCTAACTCCCGTCTTTCCTTTCCTCCTTCGTCTCCTACTCTACCAACCTACCGTAGTGACTAAGTTGCCTATACTCAAATCCACTTGAGGCCGACGACGCACCCCAGTGTCGCAGGTTGCGTTGACTCTCGGACTTTCTGTCGTTTACCCAGATTAGTACAATATACTCGTGTCCTCGTGGAATCTCGGTCTGGAAGCGTCTTGTGTCTAATTAAGAGTATAGGGCAATCAAACGATAGGATTGAATTAATCGTTCTATCGTCTAAAGGTGACTTATGGTGAATTGGACATTAGTTTCGGTTGTCGCAAAAACTCACGGTAAATCCTTTCGACCATGTCCACTTCCGTAGGATCCCCCGTCCATCAAGGACTTGAGTCAAAGACTTCCGTCGTAGACCCTTTAGTACTAAGCGTTTTTACAAATAGTGGTTTGAAATTACTTAATTTTTCTGTGTTCGTAAATTTTGGTGGCTACAGATAGTTCATCTTACTTAGTTTTTCAATGTCAAAAAAAATTAAATTATTTTGACGACCGATTTTATCTACAGGATAACACTTTAGTAGAAGCTAAAGTGACGGAAGACTACCACGATTGCAAGCACCGAATAAGAAAGGGAAACACTAGAGACGTGGAGGGTACACACAAAGAGGGTTGACATCCTAACTAAGATGGTCCAGAACCCTCCACCACCAAGAGCATCGGGGACTCGGTAAAGAGTCCTTCGTAAGAGTAAGAGGAATCCCTGGGTGAGGACCCCGTAGCGGAGGGACTGGGCGACGCAGTCCCCGCACGTGACCGACTCGAGTCGACTCTCTCAGAGACGGTGTCCCTGGGTGTACCTCGATGTGCTAGGCGTGTCTGAAAGAGTCTCGGGTGTACACTCTGTGGCGTAGGGGGGAGTGGACGGTGTCTCCGTCGGACACACGTCGACCACCGAGGTAGCCGGACCTACCAGGTCCTACCCGTCTTTCACACGGGGTGGAGTCCGGTGGTCGGTGGGTGTGCGCTCACACTGTCTACTTTCTTTTTTGGCAGTGTGCCTGTACCCCGCTTACTTACTCTTTGTTCGAACGAGTAAATTGGGTGACTCTAAAACGCCACTCCCCCTGGTAGTCGGAGTGGGGAGTGATTGACAGTCTTGCAAAGTGGGTAATAATTTTCTTAACAACGAGTTAGTAATTCGACGCACCCAGACGGAATTTTGGGGAAACGCAAAGACAAATTTCATAAAGATTCTCTCAAATGATATCTTCGACGTAGCCAACCGAAATTTTAGCATAGAGTCGTAGACAGGACACCCAGGAGAGTTCTTGCTGAAAAGTCCTCCTGTACAGGTGGACCTTAAGTCTCCTCTGGGGCTCCAGGCACCCGTGAGTGTCACACCTGGACAGAAACTGGGTCTGTGCCGCAAAACGCATCTGTGTCACCCCTGCCCTAAGCCACCTCGACGTCCCTGATCGTGCGAATCATCCTGTTCGGTAATTGGTGTTTCCTTTCCGAAGTCTGTAAATCTACTTTGGGTCACTAACCGGCCTGTCCTTTGATTCCTCTTGACTTTCTCTTGACTATACACTTGTCACTAAATTAATACTTCGATAGGAAGACAGGACTCGTTGCACGTGACCAAACGTCGTTAGAACCCAGGCTAAGAACTCCGGACAGTCGGGACCCCTCTTCGTCCCTGAACTGAACAATCCCGCGTAATGGCAGGTGGAGACCTTCCTGGTCGGTGTCGAAGACCCTCCTACGACTCAAGAGTATCCGACCGTGCAATCCGACGAGTGAACGAGTATACGTCCGTCTCTCACCCCACAGGAAGACCCGGTGGTTCCCCCTGGGGGTGCCACTGAGTGAGGAGCACCAGATCCCCAATCCCTCTCAGTAAGACCTCGCTCTCGAAAATTACGCCCCCTTCCTTTCCCCCACCTTTCTTACCGATTCGAACGAGACCAAGCAAACAAGGAAGAGCTATTCCTTAAAGAGAACAATCTACGTCCCTTCCTGCGACGCCCGACGACTGGAGTTCCTGGGTCTGTAGTCCCTCTTGGGAATCTGTCTAACGACGTTAAAAACTTCGAGGATTTAATTTTTATATACATATATGACCGTCCGTAAGAATTCCCTTTTTTTTCATTCGCTAAGTTGAGCGACATCTGAAGACGAGACGTCAGCATCCACCACTTACCGTCCCCCAGTGAACCCTGGGTCTTCTGGCCACCCCGGGGGTCCAAAGTGACAGAAACTGTAACAGAGGGTCCAACCCGCTACAAGAGTCACTTTTCGGAGTCCTTCGTACGGTGGACACATGAGACGTTTTCTGTTTCCGAACTTGTGTCAGATGTAGGCAATCTCTCTTTTCAGTGCATATTTTAGTCCTTACTCTCTTTTCAGTATGATATCTTCCTGTATGTACTTCGGAGCTTCGTCTATTTAATCTCCGTTGACCTCAGAAGGCAACCGGACTTTTGTTTCATGGGTCAAGTACGCTGTTTCTTAAAATCTCTTTCACAATAAAAACCAGGAAACGACAAACGAAGGGATCAAACAAATATGTAACGACTAAATAAGTGAAAAGAACACAAATTTAGGTTCCTAAATTGTACTAGAAAGATTCAATGTCTCTTCCGGTCCCTTCTTTTCTTTTGTGATTGGTTAAACCACGAATCCGTTATTTGAGCCATTACGCCGAGCCTGTAAAAAATAATAAGCCTTTGTCCAAAAGGTTTAACGTCAAACTGAAGAGAGACGTTACTGTTAAATTAGAATTTTCAACTTTTTAGAAAGATTAGAATTTTTTAGATACAAAAATCAAGTGCCTGCCAACAAGTACCAAAGGCCAACGATTCGACACAGACTGAGAAACTGAAGGACCTAACTTGTGAGGTCCGAGGAGACAGGTGACAAAGGGTCTCATAAACGAGTTTAAGTATAGGTGACTCAGCCACAGTGATAGCTTCGTAGAGTAGGAGACGGTGGGCGAGCAGGGAAACAGAAGTTAGGGAGGGTCGTAGTCCCAGAAAAGGTCACTCAGTCGGGAAGGGTAGTCCACCGGTTTCATGACCTCGAAATCGAAGTCGTAGTCAGGAAGGTTACTTATCAGTCCCAACTATAAGAAATCCTAACTGACCAAACTATAGGAACGTTCAACAAGTACTGACACAGACAAACTGTACCATACCTCATATAAAACTTCGACCTTCACTTTCTTTCTCTTCGGTTATCACTACAACGACAACTTACGACGGGTTATGTTAGCGTGTCCCCGGGACAAGATTCTTACAGGACTTCCGTATTTTCGAACGTAACATTCTGGGACGATAGACCAGATCGAAAGGTCGTCTGGTAGTCTATCGATGGTTAGTTAGAAAGATAACTAAAGGTAATGGACACTACGTAATAATACCCACGTTATAAAGATTTTGTACGTCGGGGATGGAAGTACTTGGATATAGTGTCAACTTCTTCTTTTGCGAACTGCATACCTTTAAGAATAGTCTATATTAGACCTCTATCAACAGATTTGGTCTGTTTGTTGGGTTCCATCGGACCCTACGTAACGGTGAACTTTGTGCACCTACTTGAAAAGACTTGCAAAAGGTTCTTCCGTCTTTAGTCCACCGAACACTTTGATCCACATTCCTCTTCCACTCGACGTCGGTGTGAGCTCACTCCTCTCCCGACCACCCGTCCCTGGACCGTCCGGGCGCCCAAGTCCGACGTCGACCCTCCGTCGACACTTACCAGGACGTCCTGGACGACGCTTTCGAGGCCCCACTGTGACCGCACTGCCGAAAGTCTACGACTTAGCGACGAACTAATTTCACCTAACATAAAGGAAGGTCCAAACAAAATGAGACGAAGAAATTTGACATGATATTTGTGCAAGTAGTACTGTGGACCTCGACGAGTTTCCGGGTATTTACTTCCCGGGTCAGAGGGAGGTCGGAGGTGGGAGCAGTCGGTGTGGATGACCCGGGGAAAGTGAGGGAGGGAGGGAGTGGATCATGTCGTGGGTATGTGGTTCCTTCGCTAAAAGGGATGTGTTGGGCGTTTGTGTTTGTGTACCGGGGGTTAAGGGCCGAGAGACACGTCACATGTAAGACCGGTCGGGTGTGCGGGTATACGTCTCCACCGTTACGACAGGACGGTTCCAATGTAGTGCGAAATGCTATCGTTATGTGGTGGCGACCCGTTGTAGACCCAGTTAGGAAAAGAGACGACCGGTGCTCGTCGGACGCCCTAAAATCAAGGGGCTGGTCCCGAGTCTGGGCACGGGGGACGTCACCCCCGGGCCTCAGGCCTGAGCACCGCGTGGTCCCTCGAGGGACTCAGTCAAGACTCGTCGCAAAGGAGTCGTGTATAGCAGTGTCCCGACACGAAAGGAGGAGTAATGAAAGTATATTTTTAAAAGGGTTTGGTCTTATGATCCAATACGTCGTCCACTTGAAACCTAAAGGTAACAGTGACAAATTGACATAGGAGTTTTTCGACGTCTTTAAATTCTGTCTTTAACCTGGAAAGAAGACCCCCTTTCCCGTGACTTCGTCGCGGTCTGAAGAGGAGGCTTCTGGATCTCCGTCTCCGCCTCCTTGGCTCCTCGTCGGTCATCCTCCGTTCCGTAGACCTGGGAGCCGGCTGTCTCACGAGTAGAAAGTCCTGTTTACTTCTACTGAGACTTGGTCTCTCCTGTGGCTCTCGTCTCCTACAGGAACACAAACGAGACATTCCTCCCCTTAGTCGTTCCTCGCACACGCGATTCAACGAAGTCAGGACCGGTTGACAAAACGCTGGGGCGCCTGACATCGGGTGGTCTGAGGAGACAGGCACCCCAAAACGTCCGTTCGTATGACCTCACCCGACGGCACGGGAGGACATCCCCTGGAAGGGGTGGGTCCCTACCTTGGACACAGAGAGTATTGAGGACGTAACGTCCGCCCAAGAGGTGGTGACACGGTGGACCCTTCGGGGTCTTCCCTCGTATGGTTTACGGTCGACTTGGTCCTTAAGTTCTGTCCTTTTCTGTTCCTCAGCGTTAGTTTACACACTACACACTTTAGTGCAGACTTGCATGGTTCTATTGCTCTCTACAGACGTTGTATGAGGAAGCGATTTCTGCGAACTTGATCTCTTCGTGTCTGGAATGCCCTTTCTTTACTACCCTACTTTACTTCTTAAATTTTCAGGGGTTGTGTCTGGGGGGTCAGTGGTTCGAGAAACGGTCACCCAAGTCGTAGATGTAGTTTTGAGTCCTTCACCACCAGTACCTTAGGTTGAGACACCTATCGTTCTTTCAGAAGTTTTAGTTCAGTACCCCCTCCTAGTCTTTTATTTCTATGTCCGGTCATACTTTGTGGCTTCGGTTTGGTTCAGTTTCGTTTTAATAATCACAATTCACGTCACCTCAATTGTATGTGTGTGACGATATGTATTTGGTCTACTGGTCGTTCCCGGAGGACATATCGTCTCCCCGTTGCTACGTCGTCGATTACAAACTCGTTACACACACGCACACACACACACACACGTATATGTGTGTTTTTCTTGCACCCGATATCAATGTTCCTCTCAGTCTATGTGAACCGAGTATTAAACTGTCTATTTCACCTTGTCAAGAAAAGGCAGAATAAAAAAATTAGTAACGAAAATTTTACTCGTTAAGGATGGGCGTATTTTAAATTACGATCTCCATATGTCATATAGACAACTACGCAATGTTCCCATAAACACGAAACGTCTACTTTCCTCATTTCAAAAACAAAACGGGGGACTCTTGGTTAAAGATAGGTAAAACCTCCTCGTAGTACGGGTGGTTCTTACTTAGTTCAATGATTTTATATTTGTCTCTTTTTGCATCTGTTGAGTTGACCACAATGAGTCAATGATCCAACACGGGCTGAGAGACATTGGGGGTACCTGACACCAGGCAGCCCGAGGAGACTGGAAGTGGCAGAGGGTCTCAAACGCGTTTCGGTACAGGTGACTCAGTCACTACGAGGGATCTGGAGAAAAAGAGACAGAGGATGAAGAAAACGAGAGTTAGAAAGAGTCGTAGTCTCAGAAAAGATTACTCAGTCGAGAAGCGTAGTCCACCGGTCTCATTACCTCGAAGTCGAAGTCGTAGTCAGGAAGGTCACTTATGAGTCCTGACTAAAGGAGATCCTGACTCACCAAACGAGAGAAAACGTCGACTATTTCAATCCCGAGGTCCCTCTCGGACGGACTACCGACTTCCCCCTGGAAAGACTTAGTACCCAGGAGCTCCGGGAACTCCTTCTTAGAACGGGTGACCTTTCGTCCCGACGACGAGCCCCTCCCCCGAAATTCCCCACTCCAGGCACACAGTGGGAGCTTGTGGGACTCGGTAAGACACCACTCTCCGAAGTACCACTCCTGTAAATTCTTTGGTCTGACTAATTTCATTTGACCAGAGACGTCCTTCTGCGGCCAGAAAAAAAGGGGGTCATAAATAAATAAAGTAAAAAGAATAAATGAGCCGACACGGTCGAGAATCAACACCGTACATCCTAGATCAAGGGGCTGGTCCTCAGCTGGGGACCCGGGGGACGTAGACCTCTCGCCTCAGAATCGATGACCTGGCAGTGTCTTCAGGGCTCAGAGAGACCGGAAGTGACTGATTGAAGGTGCACTTCCAGTTCCTACCTCTGTTCCGTTCTTGTGACAGGACTCGTAGGTCTCTAGGGTAGTCCCTCAGGGACTCGAACTCTGAAGATGTAGGTGGAGGACCCCGTCCGGACCCCGTAGCGTCCGCCCGTTACGATGGAGGGGACGGGACCAGGAATACCGAAGTTCGTCCTCTCGGCCAAGTCCGTCCTCGTCTTTGTCCTGAGCTGTCGCAGGGAGTAAGACTTGAGGTAACTGAAGGGCTAGCTACTGAAGGGGGGAGGGAAGGGGGTACGAGAAAGAAAGAGGACTTGACTCTAGGTTTTTTACTCTTTTGATCTCAATTTTCCTTTTGTAAATGTCGTTTCCTCCTTAGTTGAGACTCCAGTGTCCGAAAACTGTAGAATAAGGGGGTGCTTGGCAATCTTAGTTCCGGAAGAGACTGGAACGTCTGTCGACGGACGTCTGTCCCTCCCCGGACTCGAGACGAAGGACGAGAATCTCGGGGGGTTCCTTCACTGGAACTCGCGCATGCGGGCCTCCCTCGCGGGAAGAAATAGTGCTCGCCTTCCCTCGTTCAACTGAGAGTGGGAATGTCCCCGGGGTGTCCGAGGAGACGTGGCAGTCTGGCGTTCGCGTCCGGACACGAGGTGCGCCCCGCCCAACCTCGCTGCGCGCCGAGGCGACTTGGCACTCCGAGCAAGGCTCCGGAGGGTAGAGCAATGGAAAGTCTCCTTTGGCCGCGGCAGAGGCACGCGGGGCTGCCACTAAACCTCGACCCTTCTCTCGACCGCGACGAGTGCGACCGGACGGAAGACAGTGACACCTACGGCCCGTGGCGCACACGCCCTCAGTCCTACCGGCGCCGGCCCCTGGCGCCTCGGCTCCGGTGGACGAGACCGGGAGACGGCTGCCGCCGACGAGGACTGCCTTTGGCCCCGGGTCCAAGGTCTGGGTCGCTCCGGACGACCTTTTCACGGGAGCTGGGAGGGGCGGTGGCGTTGCGGACCGTTCGACGACGCCCTCCACCCCTTCCGCTCCGACCTCCAGGGCCCTAACGTTGAGTCCTTGTAGGAGACACTCGAGGTGCAGTCGCGGAGAACCCAAGAAGGCGTCAAACCTTGGAATTTGATAGGTCTCGACCCCGCCTCCCACGAACTCCGGCAGGTTCTGGACCCTCCTCGGGCGCGCCGTCTACGTCCCTGGGTGTCGCGTGCTTCAAGCGCGACCGGCGGCGACGACAGGACTACTCTTTACGGTACACGACCTGGACGGTCGTTGGGTGGAGGACGTGAATCTTTGAGGTGGGAGTCGACTGTACTCACTCGCAAGTCGACACAGGGTGAGGTACGCTAGGGTACCCGACATCGGCGGTCCAAGGGAGGAACTTAAGACCTCACCCAACGGTAAGGGAAGAAGTCCCCGAGAAGGACTGGGTTCCCTAGCTTAGACGTAGAGAACGTCAGAGGACGTAACCGTCCGCCTAAGGAATGGTGACGTGACGGACCCTTCGGCGTAGACTGTACTCACGAGAAGTTTACTATAGTCTCCCGCAAACTCTAAGAGTATCTTCCACCTAATTTTGAATGACCGTTTAATTAACCTCTAGACACTCGACAAACGTAAAATAGAAAGACCATAAACATAAAGAAATTACGAGATTGTCGGAGGGAGTCGAAAACATAACCTAAATTTTGGATTTCCTTTCGTAAACGATCCGGTAGTCTTAGCAGTGGGTTTAAAGTTGTGACGAAATCGAAATTTTTTGGAGTAAAGAGAGGGGAGTGAGTCCAAACATAATTGTCTGCGTGTGACGATATATATTTTATCTATTGGTTGTGTCTGCATGGCACATCGTGTCATAACATTTTATGTGTTATAAAACGTTGTTGGACATTTCCCTTTCCTTAGACTTTTTCTTATATATAAGTATACGTAAGTACATATTCACTTATCGACACGACGTGTGGACTTTAATTGTCCTACAATATTTCAGTTGATTTTTGTGGGGATCAGAGGATCTTTTACCACCAAGACGTAAGGACCTGAAAAGAGTTATCTCTACTTCCCTCCAGTCGCTCTTGGAAAAGGATTCTTCGACGAGACCACGTGCAATTTCAACTACTCTTCGTAGTCGTGTCTTGAGGGCTTAGGTGCGCACTCGCGATGTTGGTGATGTGCCCAAAGACCTCCCAGAGCGAACCCGTAGACATCCACACTTGACCACGAACATAGTCCTTTGGAGACCCCTTCTCCGGGGGCGTCGGACACACTACAGTCACTTCCGGCGTTCCCACTCTCAGGCCTGAAGGGCGAATCGCCCTGGGGACTCCCGTCGCACCCCGGACCCGACCCCAACCGGGAGGAGGGTGTCTCGAGTGTCCTTGAAGACCCCCGAGTGGGAGGGGCTCGGAGGCTAACGGTGGAGGGGTCCGTACCGAGACGGTAGTGAGTGACGGGCGGTCCGGTCCGTCTTGGGGTGGTGAAACGTCCACCCCGGCCGACGACGGGCACCGTCTCTGCTTGCTGTATAAATAATCGAACAGTTTTGGAGGGGACAAATACCTTCAGAGTGGGTCGATTTGTTTTGTCAGTCGAAGGGTAACCGAGGAGCTCTCCGGGGACAACTCTCGAAGTCGTTTCACGAACTACTCCGTATTTTACTACTAATTAATTAAATGACGAGTCAACTAGCAGAGTGCCGCGCCAACTACCAAGAGGGTCGCCAGTCGGGAGTGAGACGGCCCGTGCCGGTTCGGACGAAAACGAGACTGGACTCGGCCCTTCGAGGGCCCGTCCTTTCCTCCCGTTGCCCCGTGTCTCCGAGGCCTCCGGGGTCCTCCGCCCGTGCCCACCGCCCCCCGGAGAGCGTCGGCCGGTAATTAGTTCTGAGTGACAGGGACCCTTGCCGGCCGCGGGCCCTCCTCCGCCGGGCCCTCGACGCCCACGGGCCTCGGTGCAGAGGTCGGTCAACGAGAGGGCCCTCCTCGGACCCGTCGGACGACAGGGGGTCCGCTCGCGACCGGTCCTGGCCGACAGACACGAGAACACAGAGACTTCCCTTCCACCGGAGCGGGCGGGCGCCCCACTCGGCCGTCCCTGTGTCGAGACGGAGGTTTGACAGTCGGGAGTTCCAGTTGCTATCGTTCCAAAAACTTTTACCCTTCTGCGTCTCTAAAAGACAGAATTGAACTTGAGGTGCACCGTGTGACAACCCAAAATCCTTCAAAATCGAAATAGTTTTCATTTCACTCTAAAGTTTCGTCTCCAGAGACAGCTAAATAGGAAAAGATTGACTGACGGCTCTCATCCGAGTGCCGCTCATTACGTCAGTATATCTATCCCTCGTCACTCGTGAGGGAGGACACCCCGCGCCTACCTCTCGGGGGCGGTCTGTCACTCGGGTGGCCTGCCATTCGCTAGACGGCCCACCCCGTCGTCGATGTCCTGCACCTCCTGTGGGCCCTACGGGACGTCAAAGCTTACCTGCCGGCCCAGATTTCGGTCCGGGGACCTGACTCCCCGTGACTCGATGGGCAGTCTAGTCGTGACCTCGTTGGGACGAAATCCGGGTCTGCTCCCCACACGTCCTCGACCCAGGGAGCCCTTCCCCACCCGGGGTACACGACGACCGGGACTCTGGGAGTTCTTGTGTTCCGACCGTCGTGACACGGGGCCCCGGTCCCTTCCCGTGCGAACAACCCCGGTGACGTGCACACACTCCAGGTCAGAGACGTCTCTGGCTCCCTGGGCGACCCGGCACACGTCGACTCTTCTCCTCCGAGCCTCCGACGGAGAGGTAGGGGGGCGTACGTCAGACCGGGTGGGAAGGGGCAGACCAGAGAGTCTCCCAGACCGACCACAGGTCGGTCCCCTACTCACCTTTGACACTTTGTTCCACCCCTCCACGCTACAGCCCAGTTTAACGTCAGGTCGACCGTTCTCCAGTGACGTCCGCCGGTTGGGTGAACCCTTTCCACGGCCGGTCCCACCCCCCGAGTCCCGCCGGACCCTCGCCGGACCCTTTGACATCCCCACCGTCCCGTGCACCCTCGGGACGACCCGGTCCGGGAGGTGGCCAGGGACAGGGTCCCGACTGTGACACGAAAGGGTGGACCTGGTGTGACTGAGAGACTCAGACGAGTTCGGTTCCAAATTTCTCGTCTCTCACAGTGGGTCCGACTACGACCACCGTTCGACATTTGCTCCCAGTACCACGGACCTCCAACCTAGTCTACCCCCAAACGTCACTCACTCTGTCCGACTCCATCCTGTTTCAGGAACCTTTTCACTTCCAAAAGGTAGGGGACCCGAAAGGACCCTGTTTCCCGAGACACAGGGACTACCCAGCCCCAGACGACACAGGATACAGGACACCTCTCGGAGTGTCCGCAACTTCAACCTTTCGCGATTTCTCGGGTAGTCAATTCTTCGGTCAAATTGGACAAACAGAGCTTCAAGGGTTGGACCATCGTGGTCCTCGTCGCTACTCGCTTTGGCGACTGGGGAGACCCTCCTACTCCTGCCCCAGGGACCCATGCGACGTCTCTTGTGCCCGGGGCACGACTTCCACGGCACTGTCACTTGGTCGGAGACAACGCACAGTGGCACCTGGTGCGGCGGTCGTAGGACCAGTAGGGGCACCGGGTCCTTGTCGTGCCACGGGTTCCCGGGAGTGGCGCCCCGAGACGCAGTCGAGGGAGACGTCCAGAACAACCCTACGTCTCACCCCTCCCCGGGACCACCCGAGCTGCTGGTCCCGACCGTCACCTACAGACCTCGTCACCCCGCCGCGTCCCCGACACCCCCGGCACCACCCACTCACCTGTAACACAGTGCCCCTTTTCGTTGTCTACCCGGCCGTGACTCCTATACCTTAGGTGAGTTTACCCCTCGACGGTTCCGCTGGTGCCCCCTGACTGAACCTCTGCAGGTCCGAAAGTGTCGGCCCCTCCCCCTCGGCCTACCAGTCCGGCGTGTAAGTCGAGGATGTGGCGTCCGAGTCCCAGGGCCCGTGGCGACATGAGACCCACCTGTCGGCCTGGACGCCCACTGGCGACGCCGGTTCAACGAACTGGAGTGACTCCCCGACTCTCCCAGACACCAACTTTGTCCTAGACCCTTGGGAGTCCCGTTCCGGCCGTGGACGTCCCCGAAAGAGGACCCGTCGGACTCCGAACGAAAGGAACCCCCTTGGTCTCCCAAGGATACAGAGGTGGTCACGTACCTAGTAAATCGAGGTGTTAGTCCTCGACTATTTTTGTAGGTTCAGTCCCTCCAACAACATTTTTTTTCTTTACCTAGAGAAAGAGAAAAAGGACCGGAAAGGTTTAATAATGAATTGTAGTAACCCGTTTTAATTCTTATTTCCGTGGCAACGGTCTCCCACCGAGAAGACACCCCAATTGGTGGGAGCTGGAGGTACTCCGTACCTGTGCCGGTCGACCTCCGGGAAGAGAGACGGTTAAAGGAACAGAGGACGGGGCAGTGGGTTGACTCAGCACACTCACCTCAACAGTAGTGGACACACCTCTCGTCTTGTATAGTCCCAGCATAAAAGGAAATTTTTTACGACTTTTCCACACCTGTGACCACTTCCCTCGGCTACCTTTCACGTCTTAAAAGTTTCCACTTTACTCTTTTTGAAGACCTTTCACGTCCACTTACGAGTCTCTTCTAGTCTACTCTCTCGTAACATTGGTGTGAGGGGACGTAGACCCGGGTCCCGAGTTAAGTAGGTGTCGGTTCGCGAAACACGTATTTTCCACAATACCTTGGTTTGAGACCAGGTAAGGGGACTGGGTGTCGTTTCCGCTAGATAGTTGTGGTTCAACACCACTTCCTTTCATGTCACAACCAACGTCCCGTAGTCCGTCGAGTACGAGTTTTCTTGTCTTGAGCGACTACCACAGGTCCCTTTCCAAAGACTTCCGGAACAATCCCCGCTCCCAACGTCCTACGGACCGGTCGAGGACGTGTAGGAAGACTGGTCACCCACCACTCCAGTGTCCCCCTACGAAACCCTCAGTCACAGTAGGTGCAAGACCAAGGTTGGTCGGACCCTACGTACACGAACACCAGTCGTCCTCCAGTTGTAGGAAGAGACCCACCCGTAAGAATCAAAGATATCTTGTTGAGTTTCTGCACTTAGTCTAACATTACGCATAGGGAAGTCCTCCCTGATTCACAGGACCCTGAGGCCGTAGGAGTTGTAGTTGACGGACTCAGACGAAAAACCCTGTGTCCCTTCTGATTTACGTCACCCCCTCTCTCTTACCGAACAAGGGTCCACCGGGATCCTAGGACGAGACCCTTCACCTCCAAAGTCAGGCGGAAAAGAAATGGAAAGAAGTTAGGAAATCCCCTTGTCCCACCCTGTTCTTTCAAAACCTATCTCTTCAACTCGTATCTGAACCGTCCCTTCGAGTTAAGACCCCTCGAACCAAAGTTCCCCGTAAAGGGGGCTTAAGGTCCGGTGCGTCCTCGAGGAGGTCTTCGTCGACCCTCCGGGAATTGGTAGAGACGAAACCTAAATTGTTTTACCTTTACGAATGCGAGAAATCGGGACATAAACGCACTCGAGATTCTCCAAGGGATCTTTAACTTTCAAGAAAAGGGGGTTTCTTCGTAGTTCTTGAACGAGATTTGGTCGTTGTCCTGTTACCCTTGTTGGCGCACACGCAAAGAACTCGCTTGCTCTGTCTGACAAGGGTCCGTGCCTCCCGGTCGACGCCGCGAGATCGACGAGAAGACCCTCCTCCGGACCAAAAGTCTTCTTATAACATTCCCAACGTAACGGGTCTCTCTGTCGGTTACCGAATCAACAATAAAACTGTTTTTCCAGTTTTTAATTTACAGATAAAAAAAGTACACTAAATGATCACAAAACCATTCCCTTCAAAAAAAAAGGGGTATTTTATATTTTATATTCTCAGAAAGAAAATTTAAGTTATTACGTTACTTCACTGCCCCACACACGCACACACACACACACGTCGACACACACACACACACACGCCGACACACACACACACACACACACACACGTCGACACACACAAGTCAAAGAAGTCAGGACGGACTGAGAAACACTGGCGAACCTGACATCGGGGGGTCCGAGGAGTAGGTCCCCTGAGAGGTCCATTCTTAAGACCTCATCCAACGGTTCGGGAAGAGGTCCCCTAGAAGGACTAGACCCTAGTTTGGACCCAGAGGATTTGATGTCTATCTAAGGAATGTAGACTCGGTGGTCCCTTAGGACTCCCTGTTATAGAGTAGAATTTTCGTGTCCACTCCAGACGTGCCATCTTTGTCACTCCCCACCTCTGTTTTGGTACTTACCTATGTCTGACTACCCCTAGAGTGTCAGGACTAGAACAAATTAGGAGGACCAAACAACTTAGTGTCGGTGTCCTCATAGGTACCAGAGCAAGACGTCTCGGACTCTCTGGACCCCTCTATGACGAGACCTAGACCCCGGTCTTCCACGGGCTCAAGTGACACGACTGGCTGCCCTGTCCCCGAGTGTCTCCTTCCGCCCCGGCCGCTACCCGTCACTGGGAGTTCGCGACTGGTGGGGACCCCAACCCACTCCTCGCCTCCCCGACGACCCCTAGGTGGTCGTCGCACCCGTCGTAGAGACTGTCTCGGGTCCGAATTGACCGAGACGACAGGAGACCGAGGATAAAAGGAGGCGCTACAAGTCCCAAAGACAACGACGACATTGTCTCTGTCTCATTCCCCTCCCCTCCTTCAAACGTACGTCCTGACGAGGACCGCGATTATTTCTACGTTGTGGTACGCAATCCGCCTCTAAATGAACATAACTACGTCTAAATGACGAGGTCCTTTTTTTTTTTCTTCGGAATAACATACTAGTCTCGATTATTTTTATCTTTTGTTTACTGCGACCCGGGACTTATCTTCGTTACACGACCGATTACTTGTGAATAACTGGCCATTGGACGTTGATTACATCGATACCTAAAAATGAAACAGATAAGCACCAAAATTCTTCGTTAACCGACCCAGAGGGGCCTGGTCTCCTACTCCACTATCAATTGTTTCGGCTCAAAATAAATCACGATTTGTTTCGTCAGTTAAATTTAGACCCAACCTACCCTTTTGGTAGAGAAACCAAATACATTCGACCTTAGTGAACTCGCTCCGACAAAAATCTACCAAGACAGTACCCTATGGCTAACGAATAATACATGCCGGCGTAGGACAGGTAAATGTTTTTCACTACCCTCTTAATCAGTTGCAGGTTGTGGGGGCCTACCCTTCAATTTTGGTTGCAGGGACACACATCACTAAAAATTTCGGTTCAGATGGATTGTGACCCAACTCAGTGGATATGGATTTGAAGTGTCGGGAATAACTTTGAGCGATGTGCAGGTCTATGTTAACTTACTCACCCAACGTTGTAGTATGGATCTTGAATTTTTCACGTAACAGCCTTAGTTCAATTACCCTGAAGGCTTCGGAAACTCTCTCGTTATGGGTGTCAGGCTCGCCACGGACTCCCTGTCGAGTAGAGTTGACGACGTCGTGGAAACTTCCTTTCGATGGGTAAAGAAACGGACAGTGGCACTCGAGTGTTCAAATGACCCCGCGGGAGAAGTTTCGTGCCTGCCCTAGTGAACGTCCTTACAGAGGGGATAGACCCCACCGGGAAGTCACGCCACGACCCGCACTCCGCCTCGGACAGACGAAGTCGGCCGGGGCACGGGACGTCGGGTGTCTCCTCCCCCACCGCTACTACGGTAAAAGGGCCCAGGAGAGAACCAGCACAGTGGGAGGGGCGTAAAAGGACACAAAATTTAATTTTGTTAACTAAATTAAAATTAAAATGAAAAAATTTTAACTTCATATAATTATCAACAAATATCACTAAGTCCCCATGTAATTTCACTAAGTCAAAATACATATAGATATATCTATCTAGCTCTCGTGAAGGGTCCCCCGAGATCACCATTTCTTGGGCGGACGGTTACGTCCCCTGCATTCTCCGAACCCAAGCTGGGGACCCAGTCCTTCTAGGAGACCTCCTCACGTACCGTTCGGTGAGGTCATAAGAACGGACCTTTTAGGGTTCCTGGGTCCTCGGATTACCCGATGTTAGGTTCCGAGTGTTTCTCAACCTGTGCTGACTCCACTGAATCGGGTATA
Organism: Capra ibex; assembly: GCA_006410555.1. Lineage (NCBI taxonomy): Eukaryota > Metazoa > Chordata > Mammalia > Artiodactyla > Bovidae > Capra > Capra ibex. Next base: position 60,248,297 of record SJYO01037955.1, read on the forward strand.
CGCATTTGAGAAAAGGTCTAAGAAAAGGTAATGACAACTAATATTTTATAACTTATGTCAAAGGACACGATATGTCATCCAGGAACAACCAATAGATGAAATATATGTCAACAACCACTGACGACTAGAGTATGAGGACCAAAAAGGGAGGGGTGGGAACCCATTGGTATTCAAATAAAAGTTACAGACACTCAGATAAAGACAAAACATTTATTGAAGCGGACACCGTATAAAAGTTAGGGTGTATATTCACTATAGTACACCATAAATAGGAAGAGACAGACGGAGTAAAGTAAGTCACGCTGCTGGAGATACAGGTAGGGACAACGACGTTTGCCGCGGTGAGTGGGAAACAAAGACGACTCGTTATAGGGTCACACACACGTGTACACGTGTGACTGAAGGAGTACCTCGGAAGTGTCGGACCGGGAGGGTCCTCCCCGGACGTGAGGACGACTCGAGTCCCACGTAGCGTAAAGCCCGGGTGTCTCGGAGGCCGCTCGGGTCCTGGGGTCCCTAGTCACCGTAGACTGGTCTCGGACACAAGACGACACGTACCGACCCCGAGGACTACCGGGCACAAGAGTTTCCGGGGGTCGACCCCAGTGACTCGTGTCTCGTCTACGGGCCATGTCCCTTTCGTTCTCGACTTTCCGTGTCTGTCTGGGGGTCTACCCCCGCCGGCAAAGGACCCGTGACCGACGTTTAGGAGTGGTCACGTGTCGGACGAAAGTCCCAGTCCGACGAGGAGCTCCTTCCCTTGGCCACCTCGTGCCTGGGGGCTCCCCGCCACCACACCTTAGGTCCTCGTAGGCACGTCGAGCCCTGGGCTCGGGTCCGACGAAGGTGTACCTCGTGGGTCCAAAGTAACAGTCCGCGACAGAAACCTAACTAAAACTCAAGTCAAACGTGTGTTGGCGGGTCTCGTTATCCACGACGGACCTTCTTTTTATTGGACGGACTCTGGGCAAAAGTTCGACTCGTAACGTACCGAACACCTGCCGTTCCTCGAGGTTGGTCAGGTAAGACTTCCTTTAGTCAGGACTTATAAGTCACCTTCCTGACTACGACTTCGACTTTGAGGGTATGAAACCGGTGGACTATACTTCTCGACTGAGTAACCTTTTCTGGGACTACGACCCTTGCTGACTCCCGTCCTCTTCCCCTGCTGTCTCCTACTCTACCGACCTACCGTAGTGACTTAGTTACCCGTGCTCAGACTCATTTGAGGCCCTCAACCACTACCTGTCCCTCCGGACCGCACGACGTCAGGTACCCCAGCGTCTCTCAGCCTGTGCTGACTCACTGACTCGACTCGACTCGACTTGACACCTCCCGTTGTCACTTTGGTCCGACCTTCACCGTCGGTGGCTCGTCTATCTGGTGGTAACTCAGTGTCCGGGGGCACACCCACTGGACTCCAGAGGTGTCTGTGTGAGCACGGTCAGACCCTGAGGTCTTCGGGTCCGGTGAAGCCAGACAGAACACGAGCAACCGTGTCCGACTGGGTCCGTCTATAGCCGGGGTACCCCGTCCTCCTCCTCCTCCTCCTCCTCCTCCTCCAGGACTTGGAACACCACTCGGGACCAGAGGTCTTCTACGCGGAGGACCTAATCGTCCCCACGTTTGTGGTGCACGCCACGACCGCGCCCGTCGGCCCCAGGGGCGACCAGGCAGGGGTAGTCTCGCTCCCGGCGAAGGAACACGCCACTCAGACGTGTTCGTATCAAGGGAACGTTTCTCATAAAGTACCATTCAGAAATCTTTAAGAGCTATGTGGAAACGCCATGGACGACAAACTTGAGACTGAATGACACTACGACGTCCATTTATTGTCAGGTCCGGTCTCCGAGGTCCGGGGAGACTCGAACACCTCTCCTGGATATCCGTGGTCTTTGTCGTTCTCCCCTCCAAGAAAGTGGGTCTGAGGAGTGAGGGCCTCTATTGCCTCTTCGGGGGAAGGTGGAGACATTCCTGTCGGACCCGAGTGGGGTGGTGGGTGCCCCCCCTACAGTGGAAAAAGGAGGACACTACCCCGTGGTCCCTCCCTGGTGTGTCGAGGAGGTTCCCCTGGTGCACTCCTTACGGGAGGGACCAAACGTGTCGAAGGACAATCGAGGAGTGATCATTCATAATCTGTGACTTTTGCTCTAGGACCTATTTCCTTCCAAGGACAAGGAAGACACGGTGGCAAAGGCCAGGACGACCGCCTCCGTGAGGGGACTTCCCCTCAAACACTCGTCGGTCGTCTTCCACCGGTCCGTCCTCGCCGACCAGGTCCTCCGTACAGGTGGGAGGTCTCCTGGGACAGGGTACCTGGGGCGTCGCCTCGAGTGTGGGGTAGGTTCGCTCCTCGGAGAGATCGTTTGGGGTCTAGGACCGAGACGAAACTAAGGCACCAGGGTGCCCTCAAGAGACGACCCCAGGACTTCGGCTCGTCCTAGGGCCGTCCTTTCACACAAGCCTCGGGTGCGCCCTCTCGACCGGACCACCTGAGCTTCGCGGAAGAACAGGACGAAGAGACCACCGAGCCTTCCATTTCTTAGGAGACGTTACGTCCTGTCGGTCCAAGGTAAGGACCCAGTTCTTCTAGGGGACCTCTCCCTTTACCGTTGGGTGGGGTCATAAGACCGGACCTGTTAAGGTACCTGTTTCCTCGGACCACCCGATGTCAGCTACCCCAGCGTCACTGGTTATGAAGTCAAGTGAAAGTGACGGGCAGACGTCGTCCTCGCACTACCTGCACGTGTGAGCGGTCAACTCAGGTCAGCCCCCGGAGTGGGTCCTTAAAGGACTGAAACGGAGAATCACCAAGACGTTGACGGGTCAAGCAGTAGTGAGGGTTTACGTGTGGACATCCAGGGTCCTGACGGGAGTCTGGAGACTGGGCTGGGTCTCCAACATAAAGTGTAAGCGGTCCTCAGTCGACGTCAAAAGGAATCGGAGTCAACGTACGAGTTATTGAGTCGACACAGACTGAGAAACACTGGGGTACCTGACATCGGACAGTCCCGGGAGATAGGTACCCTAAAGGGTCTGTTCTTGTGACCTCACCCAACGGTAAAGGAAGAGGTCCGGGCTCCATAGGAACAATTTAACGTGTAAGTCACTTGCTAGTAAATTCACTTATGAGTCACATACATATTATGTTTTATAACTATACTCATTCATACTTCTCACAAAAAAAACACACACTTTGAATTCAAAGTACGAAACATTCCTAAAATAGTTCTGTAGTAAATTTGTAAGAAAGTATTTTGAGATGTTTAATTTTTTATTAAGATGAACCATTACTGTCTAACGAAACGTTTAATAGAATCGTTTAGTGATCTGAGAACTACTTTTACTTTCTCATCTCACTTTTTCGACTGAATTTTGAGTTGTAAGTCTTTTACTTCTAGTACCGTAGACAAGGGTAGTGAAGTGCCGTTTATCTACCCCCCTTTGTTACCTTTCCCACTGTTGAACTAAAAAACCCGAGGTTTTAGTGACGTCGGTACTTTAATTTTCTGCGAACGAGGAACCTTCTTATCGATACTGTTAGGATCTGTTTTATAATTTTTTGTCTTTGTAATGAAACAGTTGTTTCCAGGCAGATCAGTTCCGATACCAAAAAGGTCGTCAGTACATACCTACACTCTGAACCTGACACTTCTTTCGACTCGCGTCTTCTTAACTACGAAAACTTGATACCACAACCTCTTCTGAGAACTCTCAGGGAACCTGACGTTCCTTTATGTTGGTCAGGTAAGATTTCCTCTAGTCGGGACCTACAAGAAACCTTCCTTACTACGATTTCGACTCTGTGGTTATCAAACCGGTGGACTACACTTCTCGACTGAGTGACCTTTTCTGGGACTACGTCCCTTTCTAACTTCCACCCTCCTCTTCCCCTGCTGTCTCCTAGTCTACCAACCTACCGTAGTGGCTGAGTTACCTGTCCTCAAACTCGTTCGAGACCCTCAATCACTTCCTGTCCCTCCGGACCGCACGACGTCAGGTACCCCAGTGTTTCTCACTCTGTACTGACTCACTGACTTGACTTCTGAAAGGTTTTTCTTCGATCTCTAGTGTCTACGACCAAGAAGTTACTCCGTTAAGAACAGGCCTCTTTGTATAAACTGAGATATAATTCTAACCACTAACCTACCTATAAATACGAAAATGTACAAATCCCGTTCAAACGTAGGATATATCAACCGAACGAAAAATTGTTTATTTGTGCCGAGTAAGGTCGTCCCACCTGGTTCTACGTCGGAACGCAGACCCTGGGACACTTACCACACCGAGTCGGTACCCCTACCTGGGAGGGAGACCGAGGAGACACCTCGGGGAGGGTCCGCTATCCGTACGTACAAAACGGGATAATGTAGTATCAGCAAAAGGAACATTAATCTACACGCAAGAAGTGTTACTTTCCAATCTCTGTAGTTCTCGAAGGACCGTCACATTAACTGTCCCTACTCCTCTCTTTTAGGCACATGTGTGTCTCGTCCGTTCAGTGACACAAAGTCCCTACCGTCTACGTTTCTCGTTTACAATTTCCTCGACAAAAGGTTATAACAAACTTTTCATGTATAGATTAATCTCTACTTAGACAAATTTAAGTGGTTGTTTTATTCGACTACTTTCCTTCCTTTTTTTTTTTGATCCAGTCAAACTCTAGACACATTCAACCCAGAGATTACCCTGTTAGTAATTTTTATTAAAGTTAATAAGTGCAAACTTACTGAAAATATATTTCGAAAAATTTATTACACTTTAGACGACATACTTCGGATCCGGTTCAATTAGAGACTGTATAATAAACTCGAACATGTAACGTTTTTTTTTTTTTCCGTCTCATCTTACAATTTAAAGTGTATTTTATAAGACCAAAGGAGACCAAATAAAGTCTCGATCCCATAGTAAATGCTAATGTAAAATACTTTTCTATTAATGTTCGTCTTGACGAAAAGATTCGAACGTTTTCCATTAGATTTGCGATTCTAATTGTGTAAAGCCCTGTAATTATTCGAGTCAAGAGAAGTTGAACTACCTAATCATTGCAAGTTACCGCTACGTCGACGAAAGAGAGACCTCGGCCATGATAGACGTCCTAAAGGAGGGTGACCACCTCTCCTTCTGTCAGTAGGAACCGAGTAGCAACCCATCTAGGGGTTTGAGATTATCCCTACGACCGTCTAGTCCCACAGTTCAGGGTGTCTCTCATTTCACGAGACGCTTGCCACATACAGAACACCCACAGAAAGCGACCCTTGTGGTCACTACAAGATGGGTTCCTTTCCCCAGCCCCGTCGTTTGTCTTCCAATCTCCAAAAGTCCTGAAGGGACCGTCAGGTCGCCAACTCCGGGGCACGAAGGTGACGTCCCCGTATCCGACCTAGAGACCCGTCCCTCGATTGTAGACGGACGACGTGTCGCAGTCGAGTCAAGTCAAGTCCCCGAGTCAGTACAGACTGAGACACTGGGGTACTTAGCGTCGTGCGGTCCGGAGGGACAGGTAGTGGTTGAGGGCCTCAAGTGAGTTTGAGGACAGGTACCTCAGTCACTACGGTAGGTTGGGAGAGTAGGAGACAGCAGGGGAAGAGGAGGACGGAAGTTAGAAAGGGTCGTAGTCCCAGAAAAGGTTACTCAGTCGAGAAACGTAGTCCACCGGTTTCATAACCTCAAAGTCGAAAATGTAGTCAGGAAGGTTACTTATAAGTCCTGACTAAAGGAAATCCTACCTGACCAACCTAGAAGAACGTCAGGTACCCCGAGAGTTCTCAGAAGAGGTTTTCGTAGTGAAGAAACNGAGTCGAAAGAAGTATCAGGTTGAGAGTGTAGGTATGTACTGGTGACCTTTTTGGTATCGGACCTGATCTACCTGGAAACAACCGTTTCATTACAGAGACGAAAAATTATTCGACAGATCCAACCAGTATCGAAAGGAAGGTTCCTCATTCACAGAAAATTAAAATACCGACGTCAGTGGTAGACGTCACTAAAACCTCGGGGGGTTTTATTTTAGACAGTGACAAAGGTAACAAAGGGGTAGATAAACGGTACTTCACTACCCTGGTCTACGATACTAGAATCAAAAGACTTACAACTCGAAATTCAGTCGAAAAAGTGAGAGGAGAAAGTGAAAGCAGTTCTCCGAGAAAACAAGGAGAAGTGAAAGACGGTATTCCCACCACAGTAGACGTATAGACTCCAATAACTATAAAGAGGGCCGTTAGAACTAAGGTCGAACACGAAGTAGGTCGGGTCGTAAAGAGTACTACATGAGACTTATATTCAATTTATTTGTCCCACTGTTATATGTCGGAACTCCATAAGGAAAAGGATAACCTTTGTCAGACACGGGTCGTATCGGGTGGGGCGAGGGGGGGCGGTTTTCTTTAAATCTGTACAAGTTTTCTCATTTCTCACGTTATTTTTTATTTTGGAGAGGATGATCACTTCTACTCCGATGTACATCTAATTTACTTACTTGTAGTATTCGTTTGAAAATCTTTAAACCCGAACCCCCTTTAAGTCCAAAGACCCAGACGTTGGGATCCTTTTCCTGAAGGGTAAAGGGCATGAGGACACAGGTAACTTCACAGTAAGTGTCATCGGTCCTGAACCTCTGTTGTGCGTACAAGTAGCTGTCTACTGACCTACTTCCGCATCCTCCGTGTACATATGTGTACATATACATATGCTGAGCCGGTATTTTTCCCTCCTTTGAGACGGTGAAAACTGTAGTACCTACCTGGAACTCCAGTAACACTATTCACTTTATTCAGTCTATCTCTTTCTGTCCGTAGGACACTGGAGTGATTGTCCTCTTTAGATTTTTTTGACCTGACCTTCCTGGTCATCTGGCCACCAAAGGTCCCCGACCCCTTACCCCCTACACTCACTGCCACCAGTCTCTATATTTTTAGGTCGAAAGTCTCCTCATTCAAGATCGTTACATACCACGCCTTACCTCCGATATCACTTGTCACGACATAGCGGACAGACGTTCAATGACTCTCGCGTCTAAAAATTGCAAGAGTGGTGTGTGTGTGTGTGTGTGTGTGTGTGTGTGTGTGGGGATACACTCCAGTTGCCCTGATTGATTTGAAGAAGACCGCTGACAAAACGTGTTACACGTACACACGTGTGGAATTTGACTGTGTTACAATATGCGTCTGACGACAACAAATCAGTGATTCAGTACAGGCTAATAAACACTGAAATCCTGACATCGAACGGTCGGAGGAGAGAGGTACTCTAAGAGGTCCTCACCCATCGGTAAAGGAAGAGGTCCACCAGAGGGCGTAACGTCCACCTAAGAAATGGTCGACTCGGTGGTCCCTTCGGGTCCTTCCACTATTCTCGTAGTCTATTCTGTAAGATCGAATGATTAGTGATTGAAATGTTCTTCGGTCCTAAAAGTTCGGGAGACAGTTGTGTTTATATCTAAGGGGTAGTCGACTACTCCCCCGGTACTCCCCTTACACGACAAGTAACGGGGTGACACTCAGAAACCACTGTGGGTCGACGAGGACACTCGGGTGTCTCTTTCAAATCCACCCTTGCTCCGACAGGACGGGAGGTCCTCGGTGGATTTTGAGGGAGACGAGGTAGGCACAGACTAGCGTGGGCTCTTCCTTTCACCAACCGAACTGGGGAGTGAATGACACACAAGGGCTTCCCGTAGAGTCCACCCTTGACACCGGGATCCTAAGACTGTTGTTAGTCAAATTTTTTGGGAAAACAAAACAGACAACTTCTTGCTTGTTTCCGCAACTGACGAAGACGACCTTGACAACGCCGTCGTGACCCCAGAAGTAGTAGTGGGGACACTAGGGACTCAGAGGTGGCGAGAGCCCAGACCTGGGGCCCCCCGGAGTGAGGTCCGGACCACCAGGAACTCGACTGAAACAAGGTGCCCCACCCGGTCCCCGGGGACGACCCTGAGCACAGCGAACATCGGTCGTCTCTCATGCACTTCTGAATCCTAGTTCCCGGAGGATATTCGTCCTCCAAAAATTCGTCTAACTTACAAAGGTGAAACCTCCTAAAGAAAGAAAGAGGAGAATTTTACACTCAGTCGGAATGTCGTCGTGACGGTCGTAGAAGTCAAAACGGAGTCCTTCCCCTATGACTCCAACCGTTTCCGACAAAAGAAGACGAAACATTGGAGGTCCTCGGAGACTCGGAGGCTGTGTGTATTGTCACATATGTAATCCTCGACTCGTTGACGTGGAGAAGTCGAGAGTGGGGTTGACGTGGTGGAGGGGTCTCCTAGGGTCTGAGACGTCGGGTCTGTGACACTAAGAGGGTAGGTTGGAGTCCCCTAAGCTAACCACGTTGAAACGACATGTGGTTTAACAATGTCTTCGAACCTTTGTGATTCCTTCTACTACTCTCGTAGCATATTCTACAAGATCGAATGGGAGTTAAATGAAATTGAGAATAATAGAATTCTGACCGTCACCTTTTGGTCCGACGTTAAAAATTGGTGTTCCTCTTCATAAAACTCAAAGATGAGAGACGGTACAACGAACCAAGAAGCCAACTAAAGAGGGTTGTGTAAGACTCTGCTTCTGAACGGGTGCTACTCAGTCCTTACTGAGAGGTCCACACCCCTCGACCTACTACGTCCCACTCTTAGTCTGAGACGGACTGCGACACCCGTACAGCCCTCAGCCCCCCAGACCAGGGTCCAAGGAAGGAGGAGTCGTGACCTCCCCCGTCCGCAGGGAGGAGACCCAGTCGTGGTACCTGTCTCCCGACGGGACCCCGCCCCCTCCCACCGAAACCAGAAACCCCGTTTCACCGAAGTTGTCAGACAACTCCAACAAAGGCTGAGAAACGTTGGGGTGCCTGACGTCGTGCGGTCCGAGGGGACAGGAAGTGACAGAGGGTCTTCAAAACGGGTTCAAGTACAGGTGAGTAAACCACTACGCCTATGACCTCACTCACCGGTAATGGAAGAGGTCTCCTAGAAGGACTGGGTCCCCAGCTTGGGTCCAGAGGACGTAACGTCCACCTAAGAAATTGTCGACTCGGTGGTCCCTTCGCGTGCCTCGAGAAGTCTGCGTCTTTCAGCTACGCCTGTGTACGCCCTCTGTGTACGCGACGAAGAGTCCCGCCGAAGCCTCCTCCGCTTGGTCACTCGCCTGTCAGAAAGCTCGTGTTAGTGTCATACAAGTCCTGTTCAAGTCGTCCGCGAGACGTCAAAGGTCAAGATTCTTAAGTAAAGTAGTCCCCTGTTTCCGCAGTCGTCTCCTTTCGGTAATTAAATACAACAACTATGTAGAATCAACTATTTACCTGCAAAGAGTATGATATCTTTTACGAAAACACTAAAACGATTCTACTATTTACAGAAAATTTTGAAAAAGTTTTACTCGAACTGACATAGTACGAGTATTTATTTGTATTAAACACAAAGAAACTAACATTCTTACGTATACCTTTTTCTTGTTGCATTTTTTTGACCGGTTACACAACGTGACTATCAAAAGTATACAGAGTTGAGCCATACTCAACCTTTGAAACGCCACTATAAACGAAGTTTAGCCAATAAAAAATTTGGTCAACACATACAGCACCCTCCTTCTACTACCGTCACCTCTCTTGCCTCGGTTCGTGTCCGCTTGCTAGACGGGGGACTTATTTCCCAGGCAGAGGCTGACTTCGCGTCTCCTACTTCTCGACCCAGTACAGACTCGTCCACTTTGAACCACTTTCTGAGTCTTCACGTCTGTGAGGTCCTTTTCGACGGGGCCGACCGACAGAGGGAGTCTTCGGGAGGACAGATGTTGGTCGACGGAAGTTGTGGGAAGGAAAGAAAATCAGAGACTTTTCTACCTTTAAGGTCACAAAATTTTCGTTTTGTTAACGAAAGTTTAGGGTATTGACGGAATTAGGATACTAGAGGGTGGAAAGGCGGAAATAGATTCTTTATGTACAATGTAAGTACAAAATGTTTACTAAAAGATCTACAAGAGACTTCAATATAAGTATTCTTATATTTCACTCAGTGTAATAACTCGATAAAAGGATTTCCCCTTTAAGTTATAAGTGTAAAATTGTGTAAAAATTTTTTACCCATACAATAATCGACGGAATTTAGGAAAATACCTTTTTCGTACCTTATTTATTTATGTTTACAGTTCCGCATTCGTTTGCGAAAACTCGGAAAAGAACAAGTACAACGTAACAGGTACGCACACCCCGGGGGGTCGTGTGTGTCGGTGGTCTTCGACGCAGAACACGGGCCCCACCCGTCCCACCCCCACCGGAACGGAAAAGTCCCAAGGCATCGTCGTGTGTCGGGGGTCGGCTCGAGTGTGTACCCCACGATGAGGTCCTACAGAAGAATAACGACTAATGAATCTACTCGTGTCTCTGGTAATAGTTTGATCTAGTTTAGACTATTTAGGGACCAAGAGGGTCCCTACCCCCACTCTTCTGAGTTTAGAGTCTCACAGAGGAACAAGTCCGGTTGGGACCCGAATTGGGTGTTTCACCCCTCCCCCGTCCGAGTCCTCACACCTGGGATCCTGCGAATTCTCTGTAGGACCACTCAGGGACTGTTCGTCGAAAGAGACTCCGTCCAAGAAACAAGTCTTTTCGTCTCTACCAGGGCCTCTGGGGTCCACATCACGGTTCTAGTTTCCACCGTACTCGTTTCTCGTGCTACGGTTCCACCCGCGACACTCGTCGTCGTACCTCGGACAGTACTGGGTCTACAGGGCCAGGAACCGAAGGCCACCCACATTCCTCCTTTTTTCACTCTGGCACCAGAAGTCCTTCTCGGGACTTTTATGAGATCCTGAGTGACTTTGTAGACTCCATGAAGTCTTTCGTTGTCTTTACGTCTTTGTGCCCCGACAGAAACAGTATCAGCTACTGGGTCTTACCTACCGTTCTGCCCAGTGAATTCTACCAAAATTTGGTGTCTTAAAGGAAAAAATTCCCTTCGACTTTTCGCGGACACTAAAATGTGAACAAACGTTTACCTGGTTTGTAATATTTTGTAAAGTTGTAACTTTCATACATAAATATTTGTAGAGGTAGGGACCTTAACGAAAAGATTATTTTATTTTACGACCGAAGTGTCTTTATTGTAAAATTTAAAACTCGATTTCTCATGGAGAAAACTTTAGACTGGAAGTACTTTAGGTCTGACCGACCTCGACTTTAAAGTCAGATCCGGGACTCGTCATACAATGGGACCCGTTTGAGGAACAAAGACTTGAAAGATCAAACACCAGGACTGGGACACCTGTTGGGGGTGGGGGTGGGTGTAGGGGTCGTCCTATTGACCGTCCTCCTGAGGTCTTCGACCTAGTTACCGGGGGTGAAGGGTGGGAAGGGGACGGTAGCGGAGTCGACCTAAAACAAGCTTTCGAGTGGAGTTAGACCTTTAGAAAAAAGAAATATGTAAAGAATTTCAGTTGTCGTCCACACTTACCATGGATTTATTAAGAGCCTCCAATGACTTTTAGTAGTTTTAAACCAATCGATTTTAGCTCTCTTCTAAATTTTTGAACGTATACGAATTTCTTACTTTCTTAGGTACAATATTTTTCGAATGTTACGAACAACTTATTTAAAGAGACGATTAATCCCTAAGTGTGCGTGTCTTTTAGTTTACCAAAGTTTGCTGTTTGCCACCTCTCCCACACCTCTCTCTCGGGAGGACGTGAAAGCCCACCTTACTTTTCACCAAGGAAGGCGGCGACGTCTCTTGTTTACCTCGAAGGAATTTTTTCACTTGTGTCCCGGGCATACTAGGTCCCTGACGTGAGGACCCGCATATGAGTCTCTTCTGAGAAGTAAGTATGTGCGTGGGGTCACAAGTCAGGGACCGAACCCTTCTAGGGGACCTCTTCCCTTTGCGACGGGTGAGGTCATGAGACCGGACCTCTTCAGGTACCTGACATACCAGGTGTCGCCCCGTTTCTCAGCCTGTGCTGACTCGCTGAAACGGAAGTGAAGTGGGATTACAGGTGACGTCGTCAGAGAAACGTTCTCGAGCACGCACCTTCGGTGGGTTCACGTGTGACTGCCTCCTGACTGATTACTTCTCCGTGGACAAATGTGCCGCCTTGTTGTGAGTTGGGACTTTTCTGCCTTCGTTGCGGAAAAATCATAGTGCCTGACTGGATCTCCCACCCGACGTCAGGTACCCCAGCGACCCTCAGCCTGTGCTGACTCGTTGAAGTGAAAGGGAAAAGTGAAAGTGCGTAGTCTCTTCCTTTACCGTTGGGTGAGGTCACAAGAACGGACCTCTTAGGGTCCCTGCCCCCTCGGACCACCCGACGGCAGAGACCCCAACGTGTCTCAGTCTGTGCTGACTTCGTTGAATCCGTCGTCGTCGTCGTCTCTCACAGTATCATTCAACTCATTCAGTCTCTCTCTTTCTGTCACAGCATACTATATCGATACACGTCTTAGAAATTTTTACTACGTTTACTTGAATAAATCTTTTGTCTTCGTTTGAGTGTCCGTCTGTCTTGTCTACGCACCAACGATTACCCCTTCACTCCCCACACCACCCTATTTAATCCTCGAACTCAAATTGTGTGTGTGTGATGATATATATCTTATCTATTGGTCATCGGGATGACACAGTGTGTCCCTTGGTATCAGTTATAGGACGTTATTTGGTATTACCCTTTCTTAGACTTTTTCTTACATACATACACACACACATAGATAGGTAGATATATATTGACTAAGTACGGTAATGTTTAGTTAATATGCAGCTATTTTCTCCTTTCAGTTCGCCATATTCTTTATACTTCCCATAGTAAACGAAGTCCTCCTACGCCCTAACGGGATTTGGTGTGGACCTAGACAAAGGCCTGTTGAGTCAGACCTGCCTTCGTCCACTGAGATGCCTAAGGTTCCGGCGCCCACTCGGGCCCGTGCCTACGTGGGACCGGCCGAGGTCTCGAGTCCCCCCAAATGGAGTACAAAACCCCTAGAGACGTGTACCCCGACCCACCCTCGAGCCAGGAGTCACCCGCAGTCCGAGTCCTACTTGGTCTTCCGAAGAGTGGAGTAACGTCCATGAACCCCAGACGTCTCTCGACAGAGTCAGGCGCAGTGTCGCTGTTGAGGTAACTGTCTCAAACTGGGGTCTCTAAACGTGGTGGCTGGTGTCGGTATCTCTCCTCCGCAGAACTGGAGGTTCCGTTGTCCCGTGGTGTCTGGACTCGAGACACGTGCGGACCGGAGAGGTCTCGGGTCCGAGTCGCGAAGGACGTGGCACCTCTGCCACGGGGCAGGGTCGCCAAGGGAGCCCACTGCCAGTCGTGTACGAGGAGGCGCGTCCGCCCGAGGGGCGGGGCCCTGTGCGATCACTTGCTGTCTGTTCTGTTGCGGGGAGACAGGTGCGTGTGTGTCTAATCGGAGTTTTGGCGGTCGTTGGAGACCTGTGTCCTCCGACAAGAGAGTGCTGTCAGTCAGGGGTCGGAGTCACCGGAAAAACAAACGTTTCGAGTACACTGATAAGAGTCTAACATTTCTCCCGTCAGCGTAGGGATTGGTAGTCACAGTGCCTGCCGCCCGCGCGCGGGACATGAGGGTCCCCGTCAGTGTCGGCGCACAAAGATAAAGGCCTATCAAGAACTATTCCTTGAAGTCTTGGACGATCACACTGTCTTAATAAAGTCCACATGACGAAATATACTTGTCGCAATAAAAGGTTCTAACTGAACCCTATGAAAATATAAACTACGTTCCTAATGATCTGGAATTAACCGAGTCAACCATTTCTTAGACGGACGTTACGCCCTCTGAGTCGGGACTAGGGACCCAGCCCTTCTAGGGGACCTCTTCCCTTACCACTGGGTGAAGTCATAAGAACGGACCTCTTAGGGTACCTGTCTCCTCGGACCTCCCTATGTCAGGTAGCCCAGTGTTCCTCAACCTGTGCTGACTCGCTGAGTGTGTGTGTGTCAGGCAACATGGTCTACACAATGATCGACTCAGTAAAAGGAACTGCGGCGGAGATAAAAAATTAAAAGAATTAAAAATAACTAAATAAAAACGGAGGAGACAAAAATTTCCGTGAGAGCCCCAGAGACGGGGGACTGGGGTCCCTGCAGAGGTGCACAAGCCCAGCGTGTGTGCACGCCACATACCACACTGGGACCCTAATAGACTCTTCGACACACAAGTGGTCTTTGTACTTGTCGGAAAACCACCTACTTGTCTGAAAGACTCTGACATCAAAATCGGAGGTCTAACCTGCTAAAAGACACAAAGGAAGTCCGCAGGTACAATGTCTGTTCTTCGACCTCTGTGCCAGCCAAAATAATGGGGGAAGCTCTTCCTATTACATGTTGTAAAATAAAAAGAAGGGTCCTGTTAATATCGTCAAAAGAGGTAGAAGCATAGTAGACTTTCTCGACAGACTTTATCGACTTCTCCGCCGCCAGTGGCAGGTGCACAACCCTGACCCCGCGAGAACCTCGGACACTGGAACCGGGAGTCACTGCCACCGAAAGGAGACGAACACCGACACAGACGAGACGAAGGAGAGAGAAGCAGCCACCTAGTCACCCCTGTATGACTGTCTTTCACTGACCGCTGAACAGATTTCCACCGACTTTACTGGTGCACAGAGGGTCCCGTGCCTTTGAGTTCTTCCGGAAGGACTGGGGTCCGAGGACCTGAGGGACTGTGGTCCGCTCTCCCCCGGAAACGTGACCCCCGGGGCAAGGACGGACCAAGGACGACACTCTTAGACGGGGGGACTCAGTTCCCCGGGAACTCAAGGACAGGGAAGAAACCGGCCACATTGGAGGGGGTCCGGAGTAGATGGGTTCCCGACCGGTGCGACTGGGTCTCCTACGACCTCCCCACTACAACCTCCCACACACAGTGTACGACTGCACGTCCGACCCCGTGAGGGTACACACCTGCCTGGGGCCCGCCGTCTCTCGCCTGTCCGACCCCCGAAACCGGCCGCGAGCGCCCCAGTGGTCGAGCCCAAGGTGACCGATACCCCTACGCAACCGGTGTCTCTTCCTGTTTGGGAAAGGACAAAAAGAAGCGATAGTTCTCACAACCGAACTAAACATCGAGAATCTGTGTACTCCGTATTCATTGCACAATTGCGACCGAGTGTAGCCGACCGTTCTGTGTCGACAAGTGGAAAAGTGTCAAACACTTGGTGACCGTCGAACTGTAGCCGGACCTCGTAAAGATCATACCTTCGACCGTCGGTGGTCTTTCGTCCGTAAGAGGGGTCTCTCGACCGGGAGGTGACGGGCTCCGAGGGGGAGAGGAGGGCGAGGTCGACGCACACAATCCCGACCGGGCCGAGGGAGGGACCCTCAAGGGGTGACCGAAGACAAGAGTAGCGACGGAGCACCAGTGTCCTACCGACGGTGTTGCGGAAATTCGGAGTGCGGGTTCAAGGTCCGTCCTTCTTCCTCCCTCACTTCGCCTTCTCGCGATGGAGGAACAGTTGAGGCCGACTACTCAGCGACCGACATGCAGGCGGAATCGACGTTTCCCCGAGGGCCCGACAGAGAAAAAGAGGAAAGGTGGACGGCACACACGTCCCTCACCTTTCGTACTCACCCCTTTCCCGGCCTTCAGTCACGGGCGCTGTCCTAGTGTACACCTGTGTACTGCGTTCGAGAAAGGAAGGGGAGGGTCCTGACACCCGAACCTTGTTTCTGAGTCCCCTCCCCGGGACTGAGTTCCCCTTCCCACACACTCGGCCCCGTCTCCGTGGAAGGTACTCGTTTCCACACCTCTACTGTCCTGGTGCCACCCACACCCCCACCCCTTCGGCGAGTGGCGACGCACGCCTGTTCAGTAGGTGAGAGACGACAATCAGACGTCCATACAGGGGGCTGCAAGGGGTCCGTGGGACCTGGAAACGTTATTCAAAGTGTAAAATCGAAATGGGTTGGACTAAACGAAAGACAATAATCGTTATCCCCCGAAGGGAGTATCGAGTCAACCATTTCTTAGGTGGACGTTCCGTCCTCTGGGACCAAGATAAGGACCCAGCCCTTCTAGACGACCTCTTCCCTTTCCGATGGGTGAGGTCACAAGACGGGACCTCTTAGGGTACCTGCCCCATCAGGTACCTCGGTGTTTCTCAACCTGCACTGACTCGTCGAAAGTGAGAGTCAAGCAATCGTTATTCTTAATAGAGTCAGTTAATAAAAGATTTTAGCTCCGTCTGAAACTAACAGAAACACGTCTTACTTACTTGAGCGTTTACGAACCTTACGGAGATTTTCCCAAAATGACTTAATTTTTCCGAAAAAGTGAGGTACTACTTCTTCCTTCGTATATCTGTTCGTCTTCTGTAGACCGAACAGTTGTTTCACTCTGCTCCTCAGAGACTGAGTCTCTTTTTCGCATTAAGGGGTTTGAAAAGTCCCGATAGAGTTTTATAAGAGAATCCGTATAGGTACACGACCATTGTATCTCCCCTTCATATTTAAAAGGTATAAATTTTAATTCGGACCTTCTCTCTAGCTTTTTGTAGAGAAGACGGGGACCCGGTCTGACAGGACTCAGGCCTCTATACCACGGACCGTCCGCAGTAATCGTAGTGCCGGGTAGTGAGTGGGATGTCGACGTTCAGTCTCAAAGGTATAAATCCTTCTGAGTGTAGAACAGGTCTAACCGTCATTGAATAGAACGTCATTGAATAGGAACCTGACGTTCCTCTAGTTTGGTCAGTTAGGATTTCCTTTAGTTAAAACTTATAAGTAACCTTCCTAACTACGACTTCGACTTCGAGGTTAGGAAACCGGGGGACTACACTTATCGGTTGAGTGACCTTTTCTGGGACTACGACCCTTGCTAACTTCCGTCCTCCTCTTCCCCTACTGTCTCCTACTCTACCAACCGACCGGAGTGGCTGAGTTACCTGTACTCAAACTCGTTTGAAGCACTCTGTCACCTCCTGTCTTCTCGGACCGCGCGACGCCAAGAACCCCAGCGTTTCCCAGTCTACTGAATCGTTGACTTGTTGTGTAGGAAGGGATTACGGTAGTGTCTAGGTCGGTGCGTTTCAGCGCACCGTGTGGAAATTTGGTGTCGTCAGTGCACCGTGCGGAAATTTGGTGTGGTCCAACGTAAATTACCGACACAAACTGCCTTATAACTCACTCAAGAAGCCTATTGTCACCCAGGAGGTCCTTCCATCGAAGTCCGACACCCAGGTCTGCCATGTCGCCGGACCTTCAGTCCCTGTATTGACCCTCTCCCGGAGAGTCACCTCCGTCTCCAGTTGCAGTGTCCCTGGTGTGGAAGTCTTCGTGTACCTACGGGGGTTCCCACGTGCCGGCACAGAGTTCTCCTCCGGTCGAGGAGGCGACCGGGAGAGGGAAGCGGTCGGGGGAGGTGAGATTCCCCTGCTACGATCACCAGAACACCCGAATTCAGTGCGTAGAACTCGTCGAGTCCGCGAGCCCTGGTACGGGTGGGTGGAGCTCCGTACTCGGCCCTTCGCACTCCTAGGTCTCCGAAGTGGAGGTCTCGCACAAGAGGGGGTCTCTTGGGTCCACAGGAACCTGAGGTGGTAAATGACGTAGGACCCCGAAGACAGAGGACCCTTTATGTCCATCAAACCTTCTATTTTTTCTCTCCTTTGAACTAATCGTTTAACCGGGTCATTCCTCCTCAGACCCATTAGTTCCGGGACACACTTCCTCCGTGTAAAGATCTTCCACGAGGAACACTGGGGTACCTGAAAACGGGAGGTCCGACGAGACAGGTACCCTGAGAGGTCCGTCCTTATGACCTCACCCAACGGTAAAGGAAGAGGTCCCCTAGAAGGGTCGGGTCCCTGCTTTGGGTCCAGAGGGCGTAACGTCTGACAGACTCTGAGGTGTCTTCGGTCTAGGACTTCCGTCTGAGATACGTTGGAACACAACCTCCTTGACCCACTGTTCTTAGAGCTCGACAGATTCCCATCAGACCGACCACTACGACAAGTCCCTCCACTCGTAGAGGGTACTACTACCTAATCCGGTTTGCTTGCCTCCTTTTCCTCGGGTTTGAGGTCCGAAATCCTTTAGGGGTTCGTCCGGTTGTCTGGTCAAATGTTTGGCGACGGTGGGCAGCGAATCCGCTTCTTATCTAGGAGAGGAGGGCCCGGGTAAATTCTGGTCGAGGGGTGAGCGGGAGTCCTGCCCGTTCGGGTTTGGAGGGTCCGGTCGGTAGGTTCCGCCCCCGCGTCTACCCGTCTCCGTCGGCCTCCTGCCCGCGTAACCGTTCGTAGCGTGAAAGTAAGGTACACCCGAACACATGAAGTAGAGTCCAACCGCCACCTCTGTGAAGAGCAAATTATCTACTTTGTTTCTCCATATTATACACACGTACTCTCACCCACCAGAACTTAAGTGACTCCTTCCTCAAATTGTACTCTACTTGAGGGAGGCTCCGTCTTCCGAAAGGTCTGTCGTAGGCAGTCCCCTTCCCTCCCATTAATGGACCGACACGTTACCGTCGGTGAAACACAAATCTCTCCTGTGGCCTACGCGTTTCTGAAAATACACTTTGCGTCACACCGCCCCGTCTTCTGGAGACACACGAGGTCTCGTCCGTCAGCGTCGGCACAAAGGAGACACCTCGACTTCGGTCTCCGCTCCTGAGCAGAGTCTTCTCGAGGTCGCGAATAAGCTCCACCGGTGCTGAAGACACGGGTCGCGGGTGCCTCTCCCAATCACTGGCCCCCCGCCTGTCGCCGTCGTAGATGACCGGACGCACACTCCTCTAGCCACCGCGAGTGAGAGGCTCACGGCCCGCGAAAGACTCCTGCACACGTCAGTCGTCCCTTCTCGGCCCTTACCGACCCGACGACCGGTCTCTCCGGCGGACACCCCGAGGAGGTTGTCGCAGGCGACTCGAGCCGGAAGGTCCGCACACTCCCACCGACAGAACCCGACGGGTCCAAAAAGTCCCGTTTGGGGGACCCAGAAGAACCGGTCGTGACACACCCCGTACCCCTCGGGACGGGCGGTAGGACGGCCGGTCGCATTTGGGACCGACCGTAGTCACTCCCGGGACACAGTGGGTCGCCGGCCGTACCTTGGGAGGAGTGACGGGCGAGAGCCCTAAAAGTACCCACACTACCTGTATAGGTCGAGGTGAACGATTTAAGGTTGTGTTACTCAGCCCCGTGAATCGTGCCTGGGGAGGCACACGTATCCACTGACCGTCTCAGGAAGTCTTTTGACCTCACGACAAAATACGATAAGATCGCTGAACCGGTGGAACCCGTCCAAAAACTTCGAGGGAAGCCAAATAAGTAGACGTGGACCCTCTGTTTACCGGAGGTGGAGTGACCTAACAACCGCTCTAATTTGGGACCTAGTGCAAACGTATCACGGATCGTAGAATTTGTCGGGTTCCGAAACTCCTTCTTTATGACGTCTTTCACAAAGGTATCGTTAAGAAAGGGTTTTACTTATTATAAGAATAAATGTATTTCCTCTGACATTAAAGCACAATCCTACTTCTAAAACCCAAGGAGATATTATAAATAGGGTCGTAAATAAAAAATTTTTTTGGATAAATATATTTAAGTGTTATTTTAGTTACTCCTAGTGTTAATTATCTCCTTACTATAGTTGCGGGTGCAATAGACACGTAAAGGGGGTTTAACTCAGTTGACACGAAGTGTTTACTTTTTTGTTTGTTACGTTAGTAAATTTCCAGCATCACTAACGATCCATCAGTCATTTTTATGTATTCCGCCATTTTTTTAATAAGCTTGTAATCTTAAAAACACCCAAAGTCAATGAACAAAGCAAAATACCTCTACTCTGAGGTCTTTTTATATTCCCTCGAGTCTCGACCTCCACTGCAGGAGGTGTGAACAACACCATCCCTCTATCCCTCTACTTCCGAGCCCTTGACTCCAGCACAAACAAAGGTCGACGTAGAACGACTGCAGGACACTTCGGGGACTTCGTAGAGACACGGTCCCGACGAATCGAGGAAGGCCCTTGCCCCGAGGTGTACCGTGGTCTCAAATGTCCATCCTCCTCCCCTCTGACGTCTTCCAAGGTCTTCCTCTTTCTTCCTCCCTCAACCGTCCCGAGGCGGGACGTCTGGGAAGGTCCTCCGTCACGGACCAGTCGGACCCGCCGGGGTGCAGCCATCCCACTGCTGGTCGGCCACCCAAACCCTGTTCCGGGACGACAGGAGGACGCGGGTCCGGGTCCCAGTAGGGTGAGTACAGTGCCGTCCCGACAGTCGACCCTCTGGGCCACACCCCCGTCCCCTATCGCTAAAATAAGACTTTCGACCGCCTGGTTCTTCTACCACTGAGGGCGGGGCCTCCCGGCGGAGGGGGTCCAATCCTAGGTCCCGGGGCCTCCTGGCGGAGGGGGCCTAATCCCAGGTCCCGGGGCCTCCCGACGGAGGGGGCCCAATCCCAGGTCCGACGAAAGTATGATTTCCGCCGTACCCGCCCCACCGCAGGACCGAGGCCAGTCCGACGCCTCCCCACCACTAGGGGGGGAGGAGGGGCACCAGCCAGCGTCCACCCGGACCCGTCCTCCAAAGGACACTCGACTCACGTCACGAGGAGGGACCTCCGGTCCGAGACGCTGCTCGGCGGCACATCTCACATTCGAAGACCCGTTGTGGGGAAATCGCTACTTGAACCTCGTCTTCGTCACCCTGTGCTCCAATTTCACTCTCTTTGTCCAGGTTCGCCCCAGTCTCGACGAGGAGGGACGACGAGAGTTTGCTCGGCCGGGTCCCCCAGACCCAACAGCCCCCTTTCTCGACGCCTCTTTCCCTCCCCACAGACTGGAAATTTCCTTCCTCCCTCTTTAAGAGAGTGACTCGACGACGACGACGACGATTCTCGACTCCCCCGACCCCTGACCCAGAGGGCCCCCGGGGACCTGCCGGAGGAGGACCGCAGGAGCCGAACGGACTCGGACGAAGAGGGAGGCGAAGTCGGGGACCGGGACTCTACTGGAGGTCACAGGTGGAACTTCTCTCCAGGGGTGGGAGTAGGACGACCTCCTCCCTCGTTGTGTCTGAGGCACTGACCATCGCTCGTTGCACACCCCCAAACTGCTCGTCTGTAAGAGGAAGGAGGGACAGGTCACCGCTCCGTCCTGTCCGTACCTGGTAGGGAGGTCGGACCCGTGTTACTCCCGACCCCGAGTCCCGGGCTGGCGGGACTCGAACCCGGTGTCCGTTCTCAGTCCCCACCGTAGAATGTCAAGTTCAGTACCGACAGAAGGAAGAGGTCTCTGGACTCGATCTTCTAGTTCTGGTGCACTCACTCGTCCATGGTGCCGGGGAAGAGGTATCCCAGAAAGGGAGAACAACTTTTCTCCTGTGAAACACGTTCTTCGTCTCGCACAGACCTCCTACCCCGTCCCCGTTCGTCCAGCCCGAACTCCCTGTCTCCGTCCTGTCGTAGTCGGTCGCTCGTATTACCACAACCGGGAGACGGGGAGCAATCCCCGAGCGCGAGTCCAAGTCGGAGACTGGGGCCGAACGACCCTCCGGTCCCCTACATCGCGAGAGAGGGAAGAAACCAAAGTGAGGACTGTTTTACTCTAAGCCAGCTTGGGGGGGCTGTTAAAGGTCCTAACAAGGATCGAGTCCGCAAGATCTTTTGGGTGGCTCAGAGATTGCCGGTCAGCGTTAGACGAAAGTGTGAGTTCGGTTCTCAAAGACTCTAAGGCATAACCGTAAAACCCTAAAGTGTTTCGACTTGGGTCTGCAACAGACGAAACAGGAACATGTAATATATTAGACCGACGCATTCGAACTCCCAAAACTATTGAAAATTCATTATGACTCCTATAAATAAGTCGTTTGAGACCCCTGGTCTGTGTCGAGGTTCACGAGGGACGTACAGCCGACTAAATTAGGAGTCCTACTCAGAAATTAATCCCCGTTCACAGAACGAATACCCGAAAGGGTCGCCGAGTCACTATTCCTTAGGTGGAGTCACGTCCTCCACACCCAAGGTAGGGACCCAGCTCTTCTAGGGGACCTTCTCCTTTACCGTTGGGCGACGTCACAAGAACGGACCTCTTCGGGTACCCGTCTCCCTGGACCGTCCGGTGTCAGGTACCCTGTCCCTCGGACCGCCCGGCGTCAGGTACCCCGTCTCCCCGGACCACCCGACGTCAGGTCCCCCGTCTCCTCAGACCGTACGATGGCAGGCACCCCAGCGTGTCTCAGCCTGTGCTGGCTCGTCGACTCGTGCGTGTGCCGTGAGAACGAAATCCCTCCTCCTCTACGGATTTATTTTACGGCACAGTGTCTCACCTTCTCCCTCTTCCTGAGGTCGGGTCCCCAGACGAAACGGTGTAATTTATGGAAAATCGAACCTAAAGAGAAAGGAGTCACTAGAGACTCAACCAAGGGTCTAGATACTTCGACGGAGCAGCCGCTACGGTAGGTGGTAGAGCAGGAGACGGCGGGGAAGAGGAGGGCGGGTGCTGGAAAGGGCCGTCGTCCCGGAAAGGGTCACTCAGCCGGGAAACAGGAGGGTGGGTGCTGGAAAGGGTCGTCGTCCCGGAAAGGGTCACTCAGCCGGGAAGTGTTTCAGGCGCCAGCACTCCAGTGACTTTGCACAGTAGAGAGGGGAGCAAGGTGTGAACGTCCAATCACTGAGGTTGGTCGAGAGAGGGACCTTTCACGAGTCTCGAATAAAATCCCTGCGAAGAAAGTGACGGGACTCCTGTAAAGAAAGGATCAGTCTCAACGGTCTTCCCCACTGTATAAGGTGAGTCGAAACCAAAAGTTCACACCTTAAATTGGAGATTTAAAGCTTACGAACATCGTCTACTGATGTTCATGGTAAGTAAATTTTAAAATAAAAGACATTTGTTCTTGGATGTTTTTCTGTTACCCTCTACAAGAGATAAATGATATAAACTTCTTTTAGGAACCCCTTCGATTTGAAAAGAACTTATCGTCGAGTGTGCACCTCAGAAACGGAGCACCTACCCTTGAGTGTTAAACCACCTACACCGGCCGAGGACCAACCAGTAGGAAAAAGCTCCATTTGGCATTAAAGAATTCTTGCCAGTCCAACGGGAACCTCTCGGTTGCAGTCTTTCTACTAACCCCTACTGACAAACCTGTGTGAGACCGAAGATGTCAGACGTGGTCCTACCTACCTCTTATCCTCACTGCCCACCTAAAGAGTCTTAAGTCTTCTGGTGGACTTGAAAATTTCTATTCCCTTACTTACTTTAAGTGTCTTGTCTTGTAATCGGTCGAATCTGACGTGTCAGGTCCCTGTGAAACCGGTCCGTGGTGGCCAGAGGGACCTTTCGCCTTGAGCCAGTGCAACTCGCCAAAGACGAACCAAGGGGAGGAGGAGGCCGGAGACCGTCGGCACGGAGAAGGAAGGGAAAGAGACCTAGATAGACATGGTCTATAAAGTGTAGTTGTCTTCGGGCGTCGAGACACGAAGACCTCCGGCGGCAGTGGGTCGGACTACTGGACCTCCAGGCGAGCGGAACGTCGAGTGCGACTATTCAAATATTAAAATTTCCTAGGAGAGACGGTGAAAGTAACGACAGAGACCTCGATAGTTACATGTTCTGTCTCTTCACGTGAGACCGGTGCACTCGGGGGATGACGGGTGCAGGCGACTCTGGACTCCCACCGGCCCACACGCACCGTCTCTAAGAGCCAAACCCGATGGGCGGGTCTGTGACGACGAGGTACTTTTCATCTCAACTTTATGACAGAGACGAACTAGACCCTTTCAGCGTTTACACAGACTCTTCTCTCGTCGGAACAGTGGACCCTGGTCCCTACTCCTCCGACTTCCGGGACAGTCGGGGGCGAGACCGGTCGTCCCGAGACCCAAACCCCCCAGACCCCTCGGAACTCCAAGTCTGCACCCTTCGTATCTATCGAGACCCCGGAGAGACACGTGGGACAGGGACGGGCCGTCCGGGCGGGGCGAGACCCCCAAGGGGTCCGACGGTGTCTTTTCGTGGAGTTCGACTCACACAAGTTTGTCGTCTTTGCCTGGGGGAGGGTGAAGACGTCCGGGGTCGGGGGAGGGGCGGGACCACCGGAGCCCCAGGAGACCCGCACCTGCTACAGAGGGGGAGCGGAGGGGAAACACGAGCAGATAGAGACACGGGATCACAGGGGCCAGTGACGCACTCCGGGGGTGGCGCACTCGAGCAGAACGTGTGCTGACGTGTCTGGGACGAAGGTCCCTCCCGTGCGGGTGACCACGTCTTGGCGCTGACTCTTGGGTTACCAGACATTCACTGCCGCCTCCGGAAACCCCGTCCCTCTCTACCCTTCCTTCCTAGGCCTTCTCGTTAAGACACTCTAGGCTCGGGGTTTCTTTTCCCCCCGACCCCTCTTGTCGGGGGTGGTGAGGGGAGTGGGGTTTTGACGAAGGGGGTGCCTTCGTCGACCGAGTAGGGGTAGAAACCCCTCTCCGCACAGACCCGTAAGTCCCCCACGAGGAGTCGTCCTACGAGGCGGGTGGCGGAGGGGAACGAGGACCGACCCTTCACGCACCGACGCCACATCTGTCGTCCGGAAGTCCGTTCACACAGTGTCGGGTCTTCCCGGTTCAGGTGTCGGCGGGGCGTACGGGGACGTCAGACGACTAGTCGGAGGACGCACCGACTCTGCCTGAAGTTGGTCACTCTTACCGCCTGACAACGTGCTGACACAACCCGACTCGAAAGGAACTATTTTAAGCTAATACGTCTACTCGACTTCATAGACTGTTTGCAAGACGCGGAAAACGTCCGTCCCGGGTCCCTAGGTCTTTCACGAGGGACTTACACCCCACGTCCGTCCCGACGTTCGAGAGGAGATAGGTCGGGACCTCCTCCCCAGAAGACCAACAGAATCTCCCACCGCCAGAACAGTCCTGAAAAGTCCCTCTGTCTAGTTGTCTTAATCACAGAAATAGTAGATAGATATAGATAGCTA
The DNA here is from genome assembly GCA_006410555.1 of Capra ibex. Classification (NCBI taxonomy): domain Eukaryota; kingdom Metazoa; phylum Chordata; class Mammalia; order Artiodactyla; family Bovidae; genus Capra; species Capra ibex. The sequence goes on from SJYO01037955.1 coordinate 60,273,221, forward strand.
ATTCACTCTCTCAAAATGAAATTCGTTGACCGAACATACTACACCTCGACTACCCAGACCTTAGATGTCCCGTCCGTCCAAGGACCTTTAAGCCTCTTGACTTCGACCTCAGATTCTCGACAAACGACCCCTGAGTCCTCCCATACTGACAGCACCAGAACCCGTCTCAGCGAAGAGGAAACTTTTAGGAGACGGAAAGAAACATTCGAGAAGGTCATTAACCTACTTCGGGAGGACGGAGTGTGTCCCATTAGACGAAATGAGACTCAGTGACTAAATTTTCGATCAGTCAAGATTTTACCTCTTCCTTTACCGTTGGGTGAGGTCATAAGAACGGACCTCTTAGGGTACCTGTCTTCCCAGACCGTCCGATGTTAGGTGCCCTAACGTGGTCAGCCTGTGTTGAATCGCTGATTTGATGGTGGAGGTCAAGATTTTTCCTGAGAGTGTCTTTGTAGATCTGTCCTCAAACTGGTTTAGTACCCCGAGGGCAGGACCGGCTCAACCGACCATTGAGGTCGGGAGCCTCACTGGTCCAAAGGGAAATCGAGTCTCCCCGGGACCAAAGGCATGGTACAAACACATTAATCGTCAGGACAAGGTGTAGGAGATTTTCTGTATGTCAAGTCCTCTGTCTGGGCCACCGAGTCTACTACTTCTCAGACGGACGTCGTGTCCTCTGCGTCCAAGGTAGGGACCTAGCCCTTCTAGAGGACCTCCTCCCGTACCGTCGGGTGAGGCCACAAGAACGGACCTCTTAGGGTACCTGTCTCCTCGGACCGTCCGACGTTATGTGTCCCAGTGTTTCTCAGCCTGTGTTGATTGTGAAAGAAAAAGTCCTCCGTCTGAGAGTAGAGTACAACCCCCGGTTCCGACCATGAGGTCCTTTGAATTTCTCGTCCAACATCCTTTAAGGATGTACGAACAAGTAGGTCCACGTCCAATGTCCAAGTGTCCCCATCGATTGACTCACGCTACGACCAAAGGTACTGTTGCTGAACTACGCCAGTTCTCCCAACCTGTCAATTGGAGTCGGTGGACACCAAAGGACATCGGATCAGGGGCGTCTCTTCTTGGACACTCACACGCCCTGTTTCGACCGAATCGAGACGGCGTCGGACCCTAGAAGGGCCCTGGACTCTACCTCGGACAGGGGTCGGAAACCTAAATGCAACTAGACTTCACTGGAGGCACTATTTACCGCACCACAAGCTCAACGACCGCCCTCTCGGCAACCACCCACCACGACCCTGTCGCTACCCTCTTACAAAAGAAAGACTTTGAGTTCAGGTCGGTGGGCTGGAGAAGTCCAGGAGAGTGTTCAGGGGACGACCGTAACCACAAAGAGGTTCACTCTCGGAGCACGAACGCCCTAACTCTGTGTAAGTAAGTGGTCGCGGACTTGAGACAGGACGGGGTAGTCTTACTCGTCCTACCGCCGGAGTCCTAGGTCGGGCCCCAGGGGACGGGAGGACACCAGGGAGGGGGTACCTCGGACCTCTTCGTGTCGGCACGGCCTGGTAGCGAAGACTGCGACGAGACCTCTGTACACCGAGACCCCTTTGGTCAACGGGGCAGAACCCCTACGTCCCCGGGTGCACGACTCCTGGTACCAGAGGGTCCTCGGTGAGGGCATCGACACACTGCACGGTAGCCCCTGGGCCGAGAGGGTCCGCCCAGTTCGAAAGTCCGACGCGTCGGGGTCACAGGGTCCGGCCAGTTCGAAAGTCCGACGCGTCGGGGTCACCCGTCTGCCTGCGGTGGAAGGGCTCTTCTGACGTCCTTCCTGGTGCACCACTTCGACAAGAAGTCTTCGACACTTGCGCAGACAACGGAGGTCGCCGACCGAACCAAACCCCGACCGAACAGTGCGTGCTCAACTGACGATGGTCCCTCTCAGCCAGAAACAGGAGCCCACTGGGGGTGCGAGGGGGCACCAACCCCCAGAGTGGGACCCGGCCACAGGTTCGAGGACTCTGCCCGTCCACTCCCCGGTCGGGGTACGAGAGCGGCCCGGAGGCAGAGTGAAGTCCTGGTGCCACTCCCGGAGAGTTGACGGGGGGGGTAAAGGTACACACTGACTCGAACCAAGAGGGGTGTGGTCGTCCGTTTGGTCCCGGCCGCCGAGGGGTAGACGTGTGGAGGTCGTCGAGAGGAGTAGGGGAGGACTAGACGTCGGGGTAAGCGTCAGATGTTCGGGGCACCAGATACTAGAGGTCTCAGGAGGGACTGGAGCGAGGGATGACGTAGGGGGAGGAGGGGAAGGGGCGGAGGGAGGTCGAGGGCCGTGCCAGGGGCCGGGGCAACACACATGGACAGACACTCCCAACCAGGGGGTACCTGGTAGACGTGGTCCTTCTACACCCGACGAGGTACACCAAGCAACGGCAGAAGGACTACGGGTCTCTGCGGGGACTGTGTACCGGCACGAAGCTAGTTATAAACAGTTTATGGACCTTTTTTTACGTGCGGACCGTTCAGACGGAAGTCCCGAGTCGAGGTCGTGGAGGGAAAGGGCGACTGAAAGACAGGCACCTGGAGAGTCAGACACAGGCAGAGGGTGCGACCAATTAAAGTCGACCTTGGCACTGTGGTACGAAACTGTAAAGGTACTTCTGCTAATTTCAATCTTGAGTGACACCCGAAGGGAGGAGACCTACAACACGCAGGGGCGCACCCCCCAGTGAGGGAACGCAGGCCGGGGAGGTTGGGGCCCGTGTCGAGTGCCCCTGCAGGGTGGAACGGAAGCCGGGGGAGGGTAGTGACCCTCGAGAGGAGCCCGTCCACTTGCGGAACGTAGAGACCGGTCCCCAGTGGTTTGTAACCAGGTGCCCGGTCCGGCCGGTCCGGGGACGAGGACATTCACTTCGAGTAGCCTCGTGTCCACACGTGATTGGGTGGTAGAGAAGAGGGTCGATTGCCGCCTCGTCTCACCGGTGACCGGACCTACATTCCCGACTTTTTCATGCTAACAACAAACGAGGAAAAGCCTTCCACCGGCTGGAGACTGGGTCCTGTACCGTCTGTGGTATGTCCGAACGCAGAGACCTCCTTAGGACGTCTCCCAGCGACACTCTCCCTTTCGCGGTGCTTATACCAGGTCGGGGAGTGACCCAAGGGAGTTTTGTCCAGATAAATTTTAATGTTACACATCTTTGTCCAGTGTGTCCCAGACAATAGGGTAGCATAGGTACGACGTCTCAGGTCTCAACCTTTAAAGGCGACAAAGAAACATTATGGTAGTAGTACGGGGTCGAGGTGCGGGGTTCACAAGATTTACGACAACCAAAGGTTAATTGTCCTCGAAACCTTTAGGGTTTATTTATTGACCCTGTTTGCAACGACACTTTATATAGGATACCAATTACCCTTGAAAGTTTTAAATAGTAAAATGGTCCAGCATAATAAAATTAAACGGGAATTTTATCTATTTGTCGGACTCTTCAAAGGTCGATCCCACTAAAAATAAACTGAGGTTCTGACTTATACAGGTGAATTATAGGGCGTCCTCTTCAATCTAAAGACTCCCAGAACTCTTGCTTCCAGACCCGGGAGATTCAGTCTCGATCACAGGACTATGTCACGAGAAGTCTCAGGTCCGAAGAGTTTCGTACTTGGAGAAATACGTGTTTTCCTCCGAAAAGGGTCACTTACGCTCACCGAATGGACCCCATATTAGTAAATATGTCTCAACTTTGACTTAAATGTTCTCGTCGTTTTTCTACTTATAGTTTCCGTTCCAGTAATTTTTAGTAATTTTTGGTAATTAATGCTGAGAACGGGAAGGGTCCCGTGGGGCTCTAACCCCTCAACCTCCTTAAGGGTACCCTCCACTAAGACCCGGCCTTAGGCGGGTCCACGTCCCGTCCCCTCAGTGGACCCTCCCGGACCGGACCGTCGTCCCCTCGCGGACCCCCGACACACTCGGCAGGTCTCCCGGACCTCTGTCTGACCGGAACACCCCCCGCCTCCGCCCCCTCAGCCACAACCTCGGTCGAACGAGGGTCGAAGGGAAATCTCTATGTAAACGATTATGTTGAGTATCGTTCTAACAAAAGAAGAGACTAAAAATCCCTAAGTCAAGTCAAGTTAAGTTAGCGAGTCAGTACAGGCTGAGGAACGTTGGGGTACCTGCCGTCGTGCAGTCCGGAGGGACAGGCAGTGGTTGAGGGGTTCGAATGAGTTTAGGTACAGGTAACTCAGCCCCTACGGTAGGTTGGTAGAGTAGGAGACAACAGGGGATGAGGAGGGCGGAAGTTAGAAAGGGTCGTAGTCCCAGAAAAGGTCACTCAGTCGAGAACCGTAGTCCACCGTTTCACAACCTAATAGTAGGTCCTTTTGCCTTTGGTGCGGACAGTAGGATAAAGAAAAGTCAAAGAGAAAGTGTGAAATCGTTTCACTATATAATCGTAATTTTTAGTACACACATAATAGAGTACTAATTACAATTTTTAGTATACACATAATAGAATACTAATTACAATGAAAGACCCGTATCAGCCTGAACACTTTTTAAATACATTTGTAAAAAATTTTCCATAAAGAAAGTAGAAGGACGTGTAAACCATACGTGTGTCAGTGATGAATTTTACTGTAACTAAATTTTGCATGAGTCACTAGACTAAACACTTCCCCGACAGCCGTCGACACCCGTTCGAGTGGGTATTGTATTAGAGGGGAGGTTTTAGGCACACTAGTCTAGACCTCCAGAGAATATATGTTCCCTTTTTTTTTCAAATCCCTCTCATCCAGATATAACTCCACTTGTTCTAATCCATTTTAGTCCTTATAGTATACCTTATTTCAGTACCTTAAAATGGGACTTTATTCAAGTCCCATTTTCGTCATATTTAGCGGTAGTGAAGAGAAAAACACACTAGGAACATTGTTACCGTTGTTGATTAAGGACAGAAGACACACGTGTGTGTGTGTAAATACCTTTTGGGCAGGATATGACACCCGAAAGGCGCCGCCGAGCCACCATTTTTGGGAGGAGTTGTGTCCTCGGTTTCCAGACCAGGAACCCACCCCTTCTCGGGGACCTCCTCCCGCACCGTCGGGCGAGGACATAAGGACGGGCCTCGTAGGGCACCCGTCTCCTCCGTCCGCCCGATGTCAGGTGCCCCACCGTCTCTCAGTCTGTACGGACTTCACCCGTGTAGGACATGACATTGTTCTTCTTGTTGTTCTTTTGTTGAGGGGGTTTTTGACGTTCATTTGTGTGTGAGAGACAGGTGAACGGTGTGCGGTCCGACTCCGTGGCAGCAGTGGACCTCGAACGGAAGAGTGCTCCCTTCTTCCGTCGTTTGTACCCTTAGCCACTTCCCGGGCCGCACATGACGCCACTTTTTACTCCTGTCTTGAGCTCCGTCTCGGACACTAAGACTCAGACCCCCGGCCCCCACGAGAGACTCTACTACACAGTTCCTTCTTCACTCGCTACTCGGGACGTCTAGGGACGTCTCGCTCGTAGGGCCCCGACCTCTCGCCCAGGGCGGGTCTTTTTCGGTCCTCCGAGCGCGCGTCAGGGACGTCACAATCGTCCCTCCCTTCTGGGTCCAGGCCAGGTCGCCCGTTCGCGACTCAGGGAAGGGTGGACCAAGGAGGACTCCGACGGTCCTACCGCCTCCCAGTGTGCGGGAGAAGGAGAGAGTGGGAGCGGGGAGAGGAAGACTTGGACCCCACCTAGAAGGTCAGTAGAGTGGGGCTTCGAGAAAAGTCTGGTATACGAGGACTAAAAGTGGAGGTCATTACTTACCAGTCACACTAGTAGGCGAGTCAGTACGGGCTCAGAAATACTGGGGTACCCGACGTCGGGAGGTCTCCTGTGCCTGTCCGAAAAGACAGGTACCCCAAGAGGTCCGTTCTTATGACCTCACCCAACGGTAAGGGAAGAGGTCCCGTAGAAGAACTGGGTCCCCAATTTGAGACCAGAGGACGCGACGTCTGCCTAAGAAATCGTAGACTCGGTCACCTCTTCGGGGCGACTTACCACTCACAGTGGATTTTAGGAGCCCCGTGCCGGAGGTAAGAGACTCTTGTCTCGTACACTCTGTCAAAGGTCTCCAGATTCTAGCCGAGGCCGTGATTGGTGTCGTCCGTCTGCCTAATCTCCGGTGCCCGTGAGTGTCCCTCCGACCTCCCTCCTCCGTCCCTACTTCCCCGGTCATGTTTTCACTGCCGGAGTGAGGTCCGCCCACGGGTGCGACTGGTAGTCATTGCAACCGAACAGAAGTGCTACACGACCCGTCCCCCGATGGCGACGACTACGTCTCTATTCTGTGGGGTTGGGTCCCCTGACTTTGAGAGAGAGGATGCGAAACTGTCACCTTCTGTTTTTTTCTTTTTTTCTTTGTGTGGGGTTTTGACCGTTACCTCTGCGGTGGCGGTCTCCGACGTGGGGCTGAGAGAGGAGACAGTTTCAGTCCGGGTTGTACGTTCCCACGACATGCGTGGATACCTCACTTCGTGAGAATACTTACTTGTTGAGCCCCAGGATACCAGAATTGCTGTGGATGTAACACACGACTTTTAGGGGAGAAGTGAAGGTGTTCCACGGTCCGACCCGGTTACCTTATGCACCCAGGACAAATGAACGTTGGGACCATCCGTAAACACTTGTGAGAACACATCTACGACTATAGGACCTTCTGAGGCTTCACACCTGTGATGGAAATAGAGACGGTTATTTCTCTAAAGTTTCGTAAGTAAGGTTCGAAACGTTTAGTATGCCTCGTGTTTTCTGGTCTTACGATCCGCACCAGCTAAGTTGTACTGTGTTTAAATAAGGGAACCAGAACAACCTCAGATTCCGTAAGTCAAAAGACGCACCTCCGAACAAATGATCCTTATATACAACCCACCTAAGACTTTAAGGGACTTTGGTCCATAAAAAATACGTCTCCAACTATCCCAGTGTATATTCGGTGTCTTGTCTGTAATCATCAGTGAGCGACCTTTGGTAATATCTTTTTCTAATCCTTTGTCGTCATAAAAGACACACAAAGTACACGTGAAAATAAAAAAGAGTTTCTGGTAAGTACGAGGCCAGTGTAGAAGGGGTTTACTCGGGTTGACGCGTCCAAAACCCGACCGGACATTTCCCAGGAATTTCACCAGGTCTTCCCGTGTCAGTAACGGTACCCTTAAGTAGCGGTGTAGTCGGGTTGGAACGGTGTCGGTCCTTTCGGGAAGTGAAAGAAGAATAAAATTTCATATTAAAATTGCACTATCACCTCGTTTCGTTTGTCTTGTTGGTCGGGATTAATACGCGCCGTGGAACGGCTAATAGACCTTCGACCCGCGTGTCCCGCCTACCCACGTACAACTTACGGAGAGGTAGGTACGTGACCCTTATGGTCTTTTCTTTGGTCTGTCCCGGGGTCAAATGTGACTCCTAATTGTCCACGGTCCCTCCAAATCGAGGAGGGATGGGTAAAGAGTCAAGTCCAGTCAGCGAGTCAGCACAGGCTAAGAAACACTGGGGTTACTGACGTCGTACGACCCGGAGGGACAGGTAGTGGTTGAGGGCCGCGAATGAGTTTGAGTACAGCTAGTTCACCACTACGGTAGGTTGGTAGAGTAGGAGACAGAGGGGAAGAGGACGGAAGTTAGAAAGGGTCGTGGTCCCAGAAAAGGTTACTCGGGTAAGAAGCGTAGTCCACCGGTTTCATAACCTCGAAGTAGAAGGCGTAATCGGAAAGGTTACTTATAAGTCCTGATTAAAGGAAAGTCTAACTGATCAAACTAGAACGTCAGGTTCACTGAGAGTCCTCAGAAGAGGTTGTCGTGTCAAGTTTTCGTAGTTAAGAAGTCACGAGTCGAAAGAAACATCAGGTTGAGAGCGTAGGTATGTATTGATGGGGTTCAGAAGACGTGACGTGTATCCAAAAAGTTAAAAAGTACCTTCCTTGTACACCCGAAAATGTAAAAAAGTTTGCTGGATATAAGTCTATCTGTCGTAAGTACAGTCTCTGCCACTTATAAAAGTGACGATGGAATGACAGTTAAATAGTCTAGGAAGGGTCAGTCTCTAGTTACGGAGAGACTACAAAATTGAAAGTAGTGGAATCATTCTCTGTCTTGACGTAAAACTAGCTGATCTTACACTCTGAAAAATAATCTTTGAGGGGTCCGTCCCGTGAGACTACAGTAATGAACTTGTTCTTGTTTTTGAGTAATAGTTTTATCGACGGATTTACAATCGAAAACTGTGTCTTGTGTAAGCTGAGACCCATTCATTAAGGCAGGCCACTAGCTCACAGACGCACAATTATCTGTCGGTCGTGACGGTCTCTGGATCTCGTGACGTCCGGTTCTTAGTCTCCCACAGTGACTTTACTCCTGTTACGTGTCTGGTGTCCGTCGTGTCGAACTTTACGAGCCTCCGAGAGTCGGAGTCGTAAAAGGAGTTTAGTCCTCTCGCAAAGGACGCTCGACACGCACAATCGTAGACTTTAGTCGTGTCGAGCTTCACACTCGACCCTAGTAGGTACCTGCGCACACACAAAGACGTGTTAAAATAACTTTTAGGCGGTGTTTACCAGAAAGTAACACTTTATAAAAGTGTCATTGTTTCTACCTTTCGAATTTTAGTAACTGAATACAATGGTTAAACTCTTCGATCCCCCTTTTTTTTTCTCACTTAATTTACATCAAGTTCATCTTCCCTTTACTTATTATCTCGTCTGTAGTTATCTTAATCTTTTGTCTTTTTTTTAATTATCTCTTGTAATTGTTTCAGGTTTCGAACAGTAAACTTTTACGTCAAATATTAGAGGATCATCCTAAAAACTTTCTTACGTGCCCCGACGTACAGGAGTTCTGTAATTTTTTAGATTGACCACGTGGACACACGTGAGTCAGCAAAGCTGACACTGACTGACCACCTGACGTCGGGTGGCCCGAGGAGACAGGTACCCTAAGAGGTCCGTCCTTAAGACCTCACCCGGGGGAACAAGAGGAAGTCCCCTAGAAGGGTTGGGTGCCCAGCTTGGGCTATCAGAACACAGATGGACGTGAGTCCGCCTACGAAATGGAGATCACCACGGACCCTTCGGAACTCGCTACATAGTACCGTAAACTATAAAGATCCCGTACATATCCATGTCGAAGCTCTACAACGTCCAAACCAGGTTTAACGAAGCTATTTCAGTTATAGTGTCATTTTTCTTAGTGTCGTTAAAAAACGGAAGAATCATGCATACATTACCAGTGTAAATGTGATGTGACATCAAACGATTCACACCTTGTCGTAGTGTCCAGATTTCCTGTTACCTGCTCACGAGTAAATTTTATCCAATAACGATTTTTTTTGGCGATCGGTAGTGGATTCGGAAGTCGGTCAAAATTAGTGTATAACGACCACTCCCCGACTGTAAACATTCCTAATGGTTTTACACTGTGTCTCTGAACTTCACTCTTTTGTGACGACCTTTTCACTGCAGTTATCTGAACGAACTTTGTCTCAACGGTGTTGGGAAGTTAAACAGTTTTTTTTTTTTTCGTAATAGATACTTCGCGTTATTCCGTTTTGCGTTATTTTACTATAGACGGACAAATTCCCAGAGAAGAGTGTACCGTCATTTAAAATGTTATGTCTCCTTTACCTGATTAATGGTCTTTTCCTATTCAGTAGTTTCGACTGAGTACTCCTTGATCTTTTATATTTATCAGGATATCGATAGGCCCTTCAAATTGAAAATTAATTTCTTGTCTCTTGTGAGGTCTATGTGTAGAACGGTGACCCACCCGAAGGGACCACCGAGTCTACCATTTCTTTAACGGATGTTTCGTCTTCTGAGTCCAAGTCAGGGACCCAACCCTTCTAGGGGACCTCCTCTCGTACCGTTGGGTGCGGTCATAAGAACGGACCTCTTAGGGTACGTGTCTCCTCGGACCGCCGATGTCAGGTACCCCAGTGTTTCTTAGTCTGTGTTGACTCGTTGATTACGTGTTCGAATTCATTTGTCAATTAATCTCTTCTTTAGTATGGTCAAAGTATGTTTATGCGAGTCCTTTATCTCTTTTCCATCTAAGATTTAGTGAGTCACTCTGATTGTCACTTTAGACTTTCACTGAAACGTTTTTATGTTTTTCCGTGATAAAGAGTATTTCGGTCTGTGTTAAAGAAACATTACCCAACCATTCAACTTAAGTTGTTATAGTCACTATAAAACCATTCAAAATAGGTCTTTTCGTTCCGACTAATTATAGTCTTGTCGTCTGTAATTTTAAGTAGTTGAGTGCCCTTTATTAGATAGAGAGGTGTTCAACACACCGGGGGTGTCGAGGATAACCTTATTACCTGTGTGCAAATTTGGTGCTTTGTAAATAGTTAGGTGAGATAATCGTTCCTACGGAAACCGAAGTACTTTTTTTTAGATCTCTTTTTGAAACCCATATCTATTTACCCGGTGCTTTAGGTCTGATTTGTATATCCTCTAAGATATCATTGACATATTCTTCCATAACCTCTAAAAACCAAAGTGGTTGGGAGCTTATTTCAAGGAAGACCTATACCCAAACGAATACACTGAATAAAGGAACAAAATAAACGGGAACACTTAAACCTCGACTAGGAAAACCATACATTATGTTGTCGAGGTCAAGAAGGACCAAAGAGATTAGGTCTCTCCTGGTACTCAGACTTTTTCATCCCCTACGGATTGAGACTCAGTCGGAAGAGGTTCTCTGAACCTTGATCTGTCAAATCACTACCCCAACGACTCCACTCACTGAAGACCACAACTGAAATTTTGTGAGGAGAGCGGTACCGACGGCCATTAGGGATGATGTAGATTATTAGTTTGACCTTAAGATTTCGTATCCTTGTTTCAAAAAATTTACCGTAAATATATTAAAAAGTTATTCATTCACGAAATTTTTTGGTGATACATAAAGTAATCAATGCTCTGACACACACACACTTCAACCAGGTCAACACAGACTGAGAAACACTGGGATACCTGGCCTCGGGTGGTCCGAGGAGACTGGTACCCTAAGAGGTCCGTTCTCACGATCTCACCCAACGGTGCGGGAGGAGGTCTCCTAGAAGGGTTGGGTCCCTAGCTTGGGCGCGGAGAATACAGAGGATATAACCGTCCGCCCAAGAAGTGGTGTCAGTGGGGACACTATGTCCCCACACACACATTCACACACACGGGGGAGAATCTGTTTCTTTGTTTACGTACGATTCGGACTTCTTACATAGACGAAAATTACGGCCTCGACTTTGGTCTCGTGTACCTTTGACCGATGAAGCCGGGTACTTCGTCCGTCCAAGTGCTCCAGTCCGTTCCGGGTCAAATAAAGCCCTTACTATGAGTCACGACCAGACAGTAAATCCTGCGTCACCGAGACTCGACAGGTACGGTCCCAGCTTAACCTCTTCATGTCATCCCTCTCCAGCCTACACCCGTCGACGTATATCTTCCGTCTTACGAGTGCGGACCAGAACTCTAGTCTGACGTGGAACTTGTCCTGCTTTTCTCAGAAATCTAAGAAATGAGCCTTCCCTCTAGTGGGTCAGCAGGTCGTTCTATGGTCTTGCACGCACACAAAAATTTATTAAGTAAAATTTAAATTTATTAAGTGTGTAGCAACTGTCGACATTCATACTTTTTCCTTCGAGACGAACCATTATAAATACGTAAAGGTGATTATTCAAATTTTGTGTTATGTCTGAATGTATCTTTTTTTTTTATTGACCAAACCCTAATCCAAGTATTCAAAGGAACAAACTACACATCCTTTACAGAAATTTCTCGACTTATCAGTGAAAAAAATCTTCGTCTTTACATTCGGGTCTACAGGTGGTAGGGACGGAGTTTTTGGTTGTCACTATTAGTTTCCTCCGATTTTTATCTAAGTTACGTCCTTAAGTCCTTTCCCATAGTAGTCTTACGGTCTTTCAAATTACTGAAAGAACATATATTTCATGTCTACCCGGATCTAATTTTCTTCGGGACCCAGGGGTGTACACAGGAAGTCTCTCGCGTGAGGACGGAGAACCGTCTTGAGGGTTTGAGAGACTTTACGCACACGAACCTGCCCTTCTTTTTCCCGGGGTGTCGAAGAGACTCCTGTCTGCCTACCGAAAGTCTTCATCGACACGACCCTCGAGGCGCCCTTTCTCTCCACTGGGGCCGTCCAAGAGTGCTCCTGCCTAAAGAAGACCGATTTTTGACGGGCATTCGTCGACTCCGAAACCGGCGGACCTTCCTGACTGGGTCGCCCGAACGTGAGTCTGGTATTCCTTCGTTCTGGAGTCACTTTCATCGATGTGTTCTTTGACTCTATGTTCCTTGATTGGTCTGTCATAGTCAGGGACGTCGCTGTCAGAGTCATTCGTGACTACCTTTGCGGGTCCTTCCGTCTACGCAAGCCAAGATAAGTCAGGAGGTCTGAGGAAGCGACACAGCAACGTGGGGGCTCGTCCCTCGGACCCCAGTGAAGTGGGTCGAGAGGTCAATCCTTACTTCTAGTAAACTCGTCACAGGTCCCCTGGACATATCTCTTGGTGGACATTACTACGTACGGCTCTGTACGAAGATAAACCGTCCTTTTACGTCCTTTCGTTACACTATACATATGTATGTATATATACACTTTTAAGATGACTTCCTTCTCGTGCAACACACGTAAGTCTCAGAAAAAGTACGAGGGTGACTCTCACTTCTTCAAAGTTTGATACTTGATTTTCTAGTTACTACTCTCTACTTCCACTTTCCTTAGACCATCCAAGTTCTCTCTCTCTCTTTTTTACAGTGGAAGCCGACTAAATTTTCCGTTTCCCGTCCTTCCAAGTCCTGGTCACTGTTCGTGACATAGTCCGAATAGTTTCTCTCTGAACTGTTCGGTTTTCTTACACTTAGCCTGTTCCTACACTCACGGTAGGTTCTCTTCTTCTTTTGTCTCTGTGTTTTTATTGACCCGAGGACTTGTGCTTTGAAAGAGTTCTACCAAGTTCAAGGAGGACGAGGGAAAAAGGAGACTATAAAGGTCAAGGAAAATAAAAAAAGAACTCCTTTACTCGAAGGTAGAATACAGTCAGAGGAATTTAAACCTCTCGAAATAAATCGTAAAGGACCTTACTTCCCTCCGACTGTTGAACTCAAGTAAAGGAAAATAGACTTTTCATAGAAATAAACGGAAGAAGAACTCGTTACAACTAACTCAAGTCTTCGGACCCAATTGGATATAAAAATCTTAAGGTCGAGAAGGTCCATAATTGGGGGAGAGAACTCTGGAGGTAGTAGACGCTACGAAGACGTAAACATAAACTAGACTCAAGAGGTTCCCCAGCAAAAAGAGTCTGACGAAATCTTTAAAGAGAAGTGAAAATCAAATGTGGTCCGAAGGAACATCGAGTCGACCATTTCTTAGACGAACGTCACGTCCTCTGGGGCCAATCTAAGGACCCAGCCCTTCCAGACGACCTCTGTCCCATCCGATGGGTGAGGTCATAAGAACCCGAAGGGAACACCGAGTCGACCATTTCTTAGGTGGACGTTACGCCCTCTGGACCGAAGAGAGGGACCCAACCCTTCTAGGAGACCTCTTCCCTTTCCGAGGGGTGAGGTCATAAGACCGGACCGCTTAAGGTACCTGACATATCAGATACCCCAACGTCTCTCAGCCCGTGCTGACTCGCTGAAAGTGAAATCGAATGTCGTCAGAGAGATAGTATACGGGTCCATGCGAAAAGAAACATAAATAAAACGACCACAGGTGACTCGAATTACTTAGACAATCACATAAACAAGACGGTTTAAACCTTTTTAAGACCAGAAATTTATAAACGGAAAAGGAATCGGAGGTGAGGAAGGTGAAAGTTGGGGATGGTGTACGTATAATCGGAAAAATATGAGGTCTTAGTGACGTCTACCACTGGCGTCGGCACTTTAANATAAATAAAACGACCACAGGTGACTCGAATTACTTAGACAATCACATAAACAAGACGGTTTAAACCTTTTTAAGACCAGAAATTTATAAACGGAAAAGGAATCGGAGGTGAGGAAGGTGAAAGTTGGGGATGGTGTACGTATAATCGGAAAAATATGAGGTCTTAGTGACGTCTACCACTGACGTCGGTACTTTAATTTTCTGCGAATGAGGAGCCTTCTTTTAAATACTGGTTGGATCTATCATATAAGTTTTCGTCTCCGTAATGAAACGGCTGATTCCAGGTAGATCAGTTCCGATACCAAAAAGGACACCAGTACATACCTACACTCTCAACCTGACACTTCTTTCGACTCACGGTTTCTTGACTACGAAAACTTGACACCACAACCTCTTCTGAGAACTCTCAGGGAACCTGACGTTCCTCTAGGTTGGTCAGGTAAGACTTCCTCTAGTCGGGACCCTAANNNNACTACGATTTCGACTTTGAGGTCATGAAACCGGTGGAGTACACTTCTCAACTGAGTAACCTTTTCTGAGACTACGACCCTCCCTAACCCCCGTCCTCCTCTTCCCCTGCTGGCTCCTACTCTACCGACTTACCGTAGTGCCTGAGCTACCTGTACTCAGACGCACTTGAGACCCTTTATCACTACCTGTCCCTCCGGACCGCACGACGCTAAGTACCCCAGCGTTTCTCAGCCTGTGCTGACTCGCTGACTTGACTTGACTTGACTTGACTTGACATTTTAGAATTATAGGAGGAGAGAAAAAAGAAATATAAGAAGTTTAAACTATTAAAGATAACTAAAAAAAATTTACCACTCAAAAGACAGTAGAGGATAACAAGTCGGGTAAGTCTCTGAATTTTTTTAAGACTGTAAAAGTAAAAGTCGAACGTGAAGATAAAAAAAAATTACAACAAAATCAAATATAAAGAGACGACTTCGGGTGACAAAAATAAAAGTAATGTTTGTACGAGAGGAAATATTGCAACTCGTCCTTGTCACCGATGCAATTTTAGGTTCAGACGACGACCACTGGAGCCCTAGTGTGCCGACTAGGAGTGACTAACGGAAAAGAGACCTCTTATACCATTTAAAAGGACAAAGAAGTAAGACCTATAGCACTCCTTGTAGGACACCTGTAGGATCCGTAAGATGTGCGAAATCTTCCGTAAACGAGACAAAAAATTCGTACGGCAATTGGATCTTCCTCAGTCTTACGTTTGACGTAGAGGAGACCTTCCCTGTCGTTGAGTTCTTAGGTGTGTCACAGAACCGACCTGACGAACGCACCAAGGGCCGCACACGTGTCAATCGACTCGATGGGGTTTAAACCCGTTTTGTACACGTACCGACAACCGAGGGAACCTAGACAAAAGAATTGTTGTGTCATACTTTAGCATCGTCTCTGTCACCCGAAGCGTAACATATACACTGAAGGTATCCTTTTCGAAATATTACCAATCCTTAACAGTTAGATAAGGATAAGACCCCATGAAATTATACTTAACCCTACTTAAAGATATAGAGGACAAAAGACAGAGATTTCTACTGGGAATTAAGATGAACTACTAAGATCATTATAACTTGGTGTGAATGTCAAAAACCTTAAAGGATTTAACCGGTACTACAGAACGAGTCGTACGTAAAATGTGAAATGATTTATGGAAAATTTCTCAAAAAACTGAAAACAAAAAATCTTGTCAAAATCCAAGTACCTTTTTAAAGGACACACAGGAGACAGGGGTGTGTACGTAATCGAGGGGGTAGTCTCCCGTTGCAAAGAATATTGACTACCTGGGCGTGACTATATAGTATTTGTGTGCGTCACGTATCGACGATAGCTCCAAGTGGGAGCCCCCGTGCATAGGACACCCAAGTCTATTCGTGCATCACTGTACGAGTGGTAATGTCACAGTACACCCCGAAGGTCCACCGTGACCACCACTTCTTGGACGACGGTCATGTCCTCTGCACCCCGTGCTAGGGACCCGCCCCTTCCGGGGGACCTCCTCCCGTCCCGTTGGCGGAGGTCCTAGGAACGAACCTCTTCGGGCACCTGTCTCTTCGGACCCCCCGCTGTCAGATGCCCCAGCGTTTCTCAGTCTGCGTTGACTCGTCGAAGTACACGTGTGGGGTGCGGACGCAAGACGGACGGGTGGGGAGAGACGAAGGGACCGTTGGTAGTAGAAAGGAGACACAGAGGTGTCGCAACAGAAGGTCTTATACTGTGTCAACCTAAGTTTGTGATACACAGGAGAAGGCCAACCGACGAGAGTGAATCATTATTCGTAAATGACAAGACCTCCGAAAAGTACCGAGTCATCGAGTGATAACAAAGTCGAGTTAAGTCAAGTCAGCGAGCCAGCACAGGCTGAGAAACGCTGGGGTACTTAGCGTCGTGCGGTCCGGAGGGACAGGTAGTGATAAAGGGTCTCAAGTGCGTCTGAGTGCAGGTAGCTCAGTCACTACGGTAGGTCGGTAGAGTAGGAGACAGCAGGGGAAGAGGAGGACGGGGGTTAGGGAGGGTCGTAGTCTCAGAAAAGGTTACTCAGTTGAGAAGTGTACTCCACCGGTTTCATGACCTCAAAGTCGAAATCGTAGTAAGGGAGGTTTCTTTAGGGTTCCAACTAGAAGTCTTACCTAACCAACCTAGAGGAACGTCAGGTCCCCAGAGAGTTCTCAGAAGAGGTTGTGGTGTCAAGTTTTCGTAGTTAAGAAGCCACGAGTCGGAAGAAGTGTCAGGTTAAGAGTGTAGGTATGTACTGGTGTCCTTTTTGGTATCGAAACTGATCTGCCTGGAATCAGCCGTTTCATTACAGAGACGAAAACTTATACGATAGATCCAACCAGTATTGAAAAGAAGGTTCCTCATTCGCAGAAAATTAAAGTACCGACGTCAGTGGTAGACGTCACTAAAACCTCGGGGCTTTTTATTTCAGACTGTGACAAAGGTGACCAAGGGGTAGATAAAGGGTACCTCACTACCCTGGCCTACGGTACTAGAAGTAAAAGACTTACAACTCGAAATTCGGTTGAAAAAGTGAGAGGAGAAAGTGAAAGTAGTTCTCCGAAAAATCAAGAAGAAGTGAAAGACGGTCTTCCCACCACAGTAGACGTATAGACTCCACTAACTATAAAGAGGGCCGTTAGAACTAAGGTCGAACACAAAGAAGGTCGGGTCGTAAAGAGTACCACATGAGACGTTTCTTCAATTTATTCGTCCCACTGTTATATGTCCGAACTGCGTGAGGAAAAGGATAAACCTTGGTCGGACAACAAGGTACAGGTCAAGATTGACAACGAGGAACTGGACGTATGTCTAAAGAGTTCTCCGTCCAATCCACCAGACCATAAGGGTAGAGAAGGTCTTAAAAGGTGTCAAAGAACACTAGGTGTGTCAGTTTCCGAAACCTTATCAGTTATTTCGTCTTTATCTACAAAGAGACCTTGAGAGAACGAAAAAGGTAATCGCGACATATTATAAAGTAACGTAACTTATACCTATCTGGTATCAAATAAATAGGTAAGAAGTAACTGACTTTTTAAAGAAACAACGAAGGTTTAAAACCGTCGATACTTTTTACAACCATATTTGTAAACATACGTTTTAAGACATACATGTATGCAAAAGTTGAGGAAACCTAGTTACGGGTCTTTACTCTAACGACCCAGAATTCTCGTACAAATCAAAACATTCTTTGACGGTTTGATAAAATGGGGCACCGACATGGTAAAACGTGGGAGGGGTCTTCACTTGCTAGAGAACAAGGCTAAAACCGGTAAGATTTTCCAACAACGGAGAGTAACGATGAAATTAAGTATGGAAGAGTACTATATACTTGACCCCGTAGAAAAGTATACGAATAAAGGTAAACGTATAGAAGGATCCACTCCACAGAGAACTTCCGAAAAGAGTAAAAAATCGGTGCAATAAACAATAACAACTTAAAATTGACAAGAAACATATGCAACGTCTTGTCAGGAAAGTCTACACAGAAGTCGTTTATAAAGGGGGGTCAGAGACCGAATAACAGACAAATAGAACTGTAACGGAAAACGTCTTGTTAATAAAAAAAAATTAAAACTACTTCAGGTCGAATAGTTAACGATAGGAGCTCCAGTAGATCTTACAGAGGATACAATAGAAGAAGATACGATACAAGGAGAATCCTCAAAATATTAAAACTTATAGGGTAAATCCAGATGCTAGGTAAGACTCAATTAAAAATTCTTCCTACATTCCAGACACAGATCTGCGTGAGAAAAGGAAAACGCACACCTGAAGTCGACAATGTTACGGTACACAATTTTCTGTCAGAACCGAGGCAACGTAACTGAATTGAAGAGGGAGCTTTTAATCACCTGACTTATACTCGCACAAAGACCCGAGGGATAAAACATGGTAACTACATAAACAGATAAGAGGTACAAAGGAACTGATGATATCAAAATATCTTTGAGAACTTCAGGATGTTGTAGTCAGGATGTTTTAACAAGAAACCATAACACAACCGGTTTGACCTAAAAAAAGGTGAAGTATATTTGAAATCTTAGAGAGAGAGAGAGAAAAAACTGTAAGTGTGTTTTTTTAACGGACCTAGAACCGACTCTGTCGTGAATTAGGCATTCGGTCAAACCCTTCTTGACTGTGGACTGTTACGACTCAGAGAGACAGGTGTCTGCCCCTTATAAAGAAGTAACAATTCAAGGAACTAAATTAAGTAATTTTAAAACGTAAAAAAGAGTATATCTAGACTATGTATAAAACAATCTAAATATGGATTGTAAAATTTAACACCACGACCTCTTCTGAAAACTCTCAGGGAACCTGACGTTCCTCTAGGTTGGTCAGGTAGGATTTCCTTTATTCAGGACTTATAAGTAACCTTCCTGACTACGACTTCGACTTAGAGGTTATGAAACCGGTGGACTACGCTTCTCAGCTAAGTAACCTTTTCTAGGACTACGACCCTCCCTAACTTCCGTCCTTCTCTTCCCCTGCTGTCTGCTAGTCTACCAACCCACCGTAGTGACTGGGTTACGTGTACTCAAACTCTTTTGAGGTTCTCTACCACTTCCTGTCCCTTCGGACCGCACGACGTCAGGTACCCCAGTGTGTCTCAGCCAGTGTAACTCAATGATGACTCGTTGTTTCGTTGTCATTACACACTGTAATCCACTCAATGTAACACAGGTTCATAAAGTGAAACTCCCGACTATTACACTTATCATAATACAAAATTTAAAGTTTGGGGTGACAAATAACTACTCTCTATCTTTTCGTTGGTAGAGAGGAAATTTCTAAAACGTAATTATACGTATTTAATCTAACGAGTCATTAAAAAGGAAATAACAAGTCAATTGATTTAAACAGTATAAAATCTAGTCACGACAAGAAGTATTCTACCTTAACATTCGAAAAGAAGAAAAGGATACCAGACTTTAATAACCTTAGTATCTTAGAAATTTCCAAACCATTTTCAGTGGACTCCTTAGTCTTATATGTCAACGAAAACACATCCGAATAATCGATAACAGGGTAATCTGAAACATAGAGACAACTTTAACTATAGATATTCGTCATAAAAATATAGATAATGACCTACAGTGTTAAAAAACAAATAAAAAGTTTCACCAAAAGACACGTAAAAAATTTACCAGTAAAACCTACAGAGAAGAAGGTAGGTTGAAAGGTAAAACCCGGAATCACCGGAGGAAGATGAAAAAGAACTCGTTCCATCCACTAAAAAACTGAAAAAATTTTTCGGCTAAAAATCTAAATTGACGAGGTGAATAAAATGGTAATAAGAATGATAAAAACCGGAGAAGTTCAGTACACCCTAGAATGAAGGGATAGGTCCCTAACTTGGACACGGGGATGTCACCTTGTGTCTCAGAATTAGCGATCGGGTGGTCCTTCAGGAACAGGAAGAACAAATTTTAAGTGGTTGGGCAAACGAGAGTGTAGGGAGGAATAGGAAACCACGCTAGAAGAAAATTAGATGAAAGTTTAAGAAAGACGACGAAAAAGTTAGTCCAGGAAGTAATTCGGTGGGAATGAAGAGTCACAAATAACTATGATAATAAAAAAAATGAGAAAATAGACTGTCAATCAAATCGACACGGGATGCCTAATATTATAAACACAAAAGTTTTCTAAAAAAGAGAAGTTTAAAAGAAAACTAGATATAAGTAAAACACTAACAAAAACATACGTTTTCATCTTCTTGGACGAAAGAATCAAAATTGTCTAAAGTACCATAAAAATACTAGTCTCTTAAGAATAAAGTAGAAAATGACATGAAACTTTAAAGAATCTAAAAAGAAACAAGACTCTATAAAACGTGAGTAGAGTGTACGATCATTTCATTACGAGTTTTAAGAGGTTCGGTCCGAAGTCGTTATGCACTTGGTACTTGAAGGTCTACAAGTTCGACCAAAATCTTTTCCATCTCCTTGGTCTCTAGTTTAACGGTTGTAGGCGACCTAGTAGTTTTTTCGTTCTCTTTAGGTCTTTTTGTAGATAAAGACGAAATAACTGATACGGTTTCGGAAACTGACACACCTAGTGTTCTTTGACACCTTTTAAGACCTTCTCTACCCTTATGGTCTGGTGGATTGGACGGAGAACTCTTTAGACATACGTCTAGTCCTTCGTTGTCAATCTTGACCTGTACCTTGTTGTCCGACCAAGGTTTATCCTTTTCCTCATGCAGTTCCGACATATAACAGTGGGACGAATAAATTGAAGATACGTCTCATGTAGTACTCTTTGCAACCTGACCTTCTTTGTGTTCGACCTTAGTTCTAACGGTCCTCTTTATAGTTAGTGGAGTCTATACGTCTACTGTGGTGGGAAGACCGTCTTTCACTTCTCCTTGATTTTTCGGAGAACTACTTTCACTTTCTCCTCTCACTTTTTCAACCGAATTTCGAGTTGTAAGTCTTTTGCTTCTAGTACCGTAGGCCAGGGTAGTGAAGTACCGTTTATCTACCCCTTGGTCACCTTTGTCACAGTCTGAAATAAAAAGCCCCGAGGTTTTAGTGACGTCTACCACTGACGTCGGTACTTTAATTTTCTGCGAATGAGGAACCTTCTTTTCAATACTGGTTGGATCTATCGTATAAGTTTTCGTCTCTGTAATGAAACGGCTGATTCCAGACAGATCAGTTCCGATACCAAAAAGGACACCAGTACATACCTACACTCTTAACCTGACACTTCTTCCGACTCGCGGCTTCTTAACTACGAAAACTTCACACCACGACCTCTTCCGAGAACTCTCAGGGAACCTGACGTTCCTCTAGGTTGGTCAGGTAAGACTTCCTCTAGTCGGGACCCTAAAGAAACCTTCCTGACTCCGACTTTGACTTCGAGGTCATGAAACCGATGGAGTACGTTTCTCAACTGAGTGACCTTTTCTGAGACTACGACCCTCCCTAACCCCCGTCCTCCTCTTCCCGTACTGACTCCTACTCTACCGACCTACCGTAGTGACTGAGCTACCTGCACTCAGACTCACTTGAGGACCTCGACCACTACCTGTCCCTCCGGACCGCACGACACTAAGTACCCCAGCGTTTCTCAGCCCGTGCTGACTCGCTGACCTGACCTGACCTGACTCCCGTAGACAATTCTGACTCGCCGACCTGACTCGACTCTATATAAAACATCTACCACGAGCGGTAGAGTGTCTCCTCAGGGGAAGAGACGAGAACCTCTGGCCCCAAGTGATACACGAGCACTCTAAAGGGATAACTCAGTTAATAAATTTCTAAAGCACAAAGACGTGTGTAAAAGGAGCGCAGTACAGACGATTTACTTATTTTTACGTAGTCTAGGATGATAGAAGTACACGGAATAAAAGAAAGACTTAGAGGGGATCAAAAGCGAAACATTTTTAACAATGGCTCCGGCATTTATAATTAACGATAAAATAGAAAGAACACGAACGTCAGAAATAATCACACTTTACTGAAAAAAAAGAAGTTTATTTTTTCACAGAGATGATGAAAGATAAACACACACACAAACAGACTATATAGAAACAGGTAAAAGAAACATTAGAAAGACTCGTAAATTCATATAGAAATACTATTTATATTTTGTATCATAACCTAAATCGACAATGAAATAAACTTTTTTATAAAAATTATCTACTTAATCCGACTATCTATGTCTATATTCGTTACTTAAATCAAAGTCAAGACAGTAGTACATTTTATAAGTCAACATAACAATGTCGTGTGTTAGGAACGTGTATCAATGATTTGCCGGATGTTCAAAACGGAATAGAAAGAGAGAGAAGAATCAGATACAAAACTTAAACGTAAACCAAACACAAACACAAGATTAACAGTAATATGGTTGACAGTACGGTTAGGGAACTATCGTATCCAAAACAAAAAACGATACTCTTTATTATTAACTTAATTAATATTTCAGAGGGAGTGGGGAGATACGAGAATTAGAAAGATCGTTGACCATACTTCGTTATAGGAAAAACGAGAGTAATTGTATAAATTCCGTTACTGTTCGAATAAGATGAAAAGTATACTAGAGGAGTAGTGTGGAGTCAAAATTACCAACGTTAAATAGGTGTAAAAGTCTGGAATCTCCGTAAGGTACAACGTCAGATCTACGATTAGTAGTAAAAAGAAACAAGACGTCAATCTATAGGAAAATTATTAGTGTTTATATATATCTGACGGAAAGTATTGTAACCGAAAGACTTTGACTAAAAACTCACAGAAGTTACGAGTTCTCTTATCAAGTGGGACTTAAGAACGTACGGTCATTGGTTAAATTTTTACGGAAAACATAAATTCGTAGTCGACTCGATTACATTTCAGGACTCGAGCGAAGAAAGGAAACTTATAGATTTTACACAATCGTAAAAGACCGTATTTCGTAACAACAGTCTTTCAGAGTCTTGTGAGACTAAAAGAAATACTCACTAAGCAGAAGGACTTCTTAGACACACAACGACAAACGAGGATCTCTCGGGCCCCCGAAACGCCATTTTACAAAGGAACAACTGGTGGTCCTGAACGAGAGACGAAGGATGCTCACGTGCGGACTTCCTAGGTCACCTCTCTCAAAGGAAAAAAGTTAAAGTTTTGGAAAAATGTCTGCTATCCCAAGTCACAAACAAGACCACGTAAAGAGACACTCGGGGAATTGCCGACACAATCTGACCGGTCGGGGCCAGCGACCGGGGAAGTCCAGGAAGATTTGTAACAGAACTCGACCAATGACAACTATAAAGGTAACGACGAGGACAAAGGAAAGTCGGTGGTCCAAAGAATTGGGAACACGGTGAACATCGAATCAGGAGAAAAGTTTTTACCCACGAAGGAAAAAAGAATCAGAAAGAACTTAAGATAGTGTCAAAGATTTGAAAATATTGTAAACCAAACAAGATAAAAAAAAAGTATATAAGATAGTAGAGGAACTACAAAATCGAACAAGACTTTAAGTAATTTTATGTACGGAGTGTGGATTTTGATGGTTTCGTTTTCGTTTTCCTTTGTCGGTCGACCCTCTTTCCACAAACTTTGTGTGAATAAACACTGATTATCAGATTTATACATTACTCTAAAATGCCTATTTACTCTTATTAAAATTCTTTGGTTATATTACTTTCTACATATGTTTGTTATTAGTATTTTTATAATCCGGTTAAAAAAGAAAGTGTGACCGTATACTTTTTCTTCAATTCACAACCGTTCTGACTGCTAACTTATTCCTACGAGTTTTATCCCTGTTTATAGGTTCTCTCCACATAATCAAAGATAATAAAAATCTTCTGACTATTTTCATTTTTAACTGTTGTAAAAAGATCTTTTATAGGAAACACGGGATACTTTCCTGACTCGTCGATCCTTAAATTATATTTTTAGTAGTCTTTACTTCTGTTTCAATAAACTCATTTCTACTATAATTGAACATACAAATAATATTTATTAATCCTAGGCGGTATCTAGCAAGTACCCGAACGGACCACCGAGTCTGTCATCTCTTAGACGGACACCACGCCCTCTGGACCTAAGTCAGAGACCCAGCCCTTCTAGGGGACCTCTTCTCTTACCGATGGGTGAGGTCCTAAGAACGGACGTCTTAGGGCACCTGTCTCCTCCCACCGTCCGATATCAAGCACCTCAGTGTTTCTCAATCTGTGCTGACTTCACTGAATCGTGTGTGTATGTTTGTGTCTACGATGAACTTATTACATGGAGAGATAGGAGATTGAATCGACACCGAAACCTCTTCTAAGAACTCTGAGGGAACCTGTCGTTCCTCTAGTTTTGTCAGGTACGGTTCCTTTAGTTGGGACGTATAAGTAACCTTCCTGACTGCGACTTCGACCTTATGAAACCGGTGGACTACTCTTTTCGGTCGAGTGACCTTTTCGGGGACTACGACCTTTTGAACTTCCGTCCTCCTCTTCCCCTGCCGTCTCCTACTCTGCCGACCTGCCGTGGTCACTGAGGGACCCGTACTCAAACTCGTTCGAGACCCTCAACCACTACCTGTCCCTCCGGACCGCACGACGTCAGGTACCCCAGTGTTTCTCAACCTGTACTGACTTGTAGTCGATAGTAGATTGAATTTTTTTTAGATTGGACTTCCCTTTCGAATAACCCCGTGATAAAAAAGTGGGATTCAAAGAGAAAACGGTTGATAAAGACAACTTTCTTATGTCTGTAAAAATATGGGATCCTAAATCTTATTTTCGAAGATACACTTAGTCTTGTACGTCGATATGAATAAGTAAAACACTCGCACTCACTTCACTTTCAGCGAGTCAGCACAGGTCGAGAAACGTTGGTGTACCCGATATGTCAGGTACCTTAAGAGGTCCGGTCTTAGGACCTCACCCGACGGTAAGGGAAGAGGTCGCCTAGAAGGGTGGGTGCTTATCCTGGCCCCAGAGAACATAGGGTCCTCCTAAGAAATGGTTGACTCGACACTCCCTTCTGTCCTTCCACTCACACTCGTAATGTAGTAATTGTATCCTTACGTCCTCTCAGTGCGGCGTAAAAGTCTATTCACCGGCGCAACAATTCCTACGATGGAAAAGGAATTAATTTTTATGAGGTCCTTGGTATTAATCCTGACTTTGACGTGAGTGGGGAGGGAGAGTCAGTGTAAGTAGTGTAGTGCCAATGGACGACTTGTCCTTCCACCAAAATCTCCCTTTCGATTCTTTATAAAACCGAACTTACCTTCACTAAGGGAAATGTCACACCTTTGCGGTTCTGGACTTCAATGGATTTAAATGTTCACTTCGAATTCAGTGTCCCGGTGCGCGACTTTTGTCAAAGAGAAGGAAGGAGGGCGCTGGAGACTGACAATACTGGTGTACTTCTTCACTTCAGTGAGCCGGGACAGGCTGAGAAACGCTGAGGTACCTGACATCGGGCGGTTCGAGGAGTAGGTGACCTAGAAGGTCCGCTCTCATGATCTCTCCCAACGGTAAAGGAAGACGTCGTCTAGAAGGGCTGGGTCCCTGACCTGGCCCCAGAGGGTACAATGTCCGTCTGAGGAATTGCAGACTCGGAGGTCCCTTCGGGGCACGTCGGCACCAACACAGCCCCGCCACCGCCCCCCCCACCACAGAGTTCTCCCACGAACACTCCGAGACGGAAAGTCTCGAGGGTGCCCGACACCCGACGCCGGAGCCCCAGCAGAGGAGCCCCGGGTCGTAGGGAGGAGTGCACAGGAAGGGGGATGGGCGTTGTG
The DNA here is from genome assembly GCA_006410555.1 of Capra ibex. Classification (NCBI taxonomy): domain Eukaryota; kingdom Metazoa; phylum Chordata; class Mammalia; order Artiodactyla; family Bovidae; genus Capra; species Capra ibex. Next base: position 60,298,883 of record SJYO01037955.1, read on the forward strand.
GGATTACCGCGCTGGAGTCGGTCCTGGGCACGGGGGAGGTAGAGGCGGAGACGGACGTCCTCAGGGATCGGTTTGGGAAGGGACATTCGGAACGACTAAAAATTCATTCCTGTAGTGAGTTCCTTCTTCACCATGGGAGAACTGAGGATGGGTCTCACACGGCGAGTGGCGACTCGCCGCTCCCGAGAGTGACAGACGCCCCGGACGACCGACTCCCAGGGTCGGGCCGAGGGCGAGGACTCTGTCGACGAGCCCCCTGTGCCCCGCGGGGGCGGAGAGACCTAAAGACAAAGTGTGAGAGTGCGACAGCAGGGTAGTGTCTGAATTATCGCTCCTTCAAACAGCACTCCAAGGATGCAGGGAGGAGGGCCAGAAAGAATACACCTTTCAAGTAAAAAAAGTCCCTTTTTTTGGGTGTCGGGGTGGGTATCCTCGGTAAAGATCAAGACACTCTCGTCTTGTCGTAGAAGGGCCCTTGTCTACTGTGGCTAACGGAACGTTTGCCGAGAGTACGCCCGAAGACAAGCTGTGCCAGTTCGAGTCGATGGGGTCCAGATGGGTGCACGCGTCCCCGTCGACGATACCCACTCGTCGGAAAAGAACGGAATTTGTCTGTGGCGTGTGTGGGTGTGAGTGAGGTGTGAGGTCTGTGTGTGTTTCTGTTTTGTGTGTGTGTATCGGGTGTGGGGTCTGTACGTGTCAGTGTGATTGTGGTGGGTGTGTAAGGTAGGGGATCTATGTTTGTGTGTGTGTGTGTAGTGTGTGTGTGAGGTGTGGGGTCTGTGTGTGTCTGTAGTGTGTGATGTGTGTGTGACGTGTGGGGTCTGTACGTGTCAGTGTGATTGTGGTGGGTGTGTAAGGTAGGGGATCTATGTTTGTGTGTGTGTGTGTGTAGTGTGTGTGTGAGGTGTGGGGTCTGTGTGTTTGTAGTGTGTGATGTGTGTGTGACGTGTGGGGTCTGTACGTGTGTGTGTATTTGTGGTGTCTGTGTGTGAGGTGTGGGGTCTGTGCATGTGTGTCTATTTGTCGTGTGTGTGAGATGAGGGGTCTGTACATGTGTGTTTATAGTATATACGTGTATGAAATGTGGGGTTTGTGTGTTGTAATGTGTGTGTGTATGAGGTGTGGGGTCTGTACGTGTTTGTGTGTTTGTGGTGTGTGTGTAAGGTAAGGGATCTATGCTTGTGTGTGTATTGTAGTGTGTGGGTGTATGAGGTGTGGGGTCTGGGTGTGTGTAGTGTGTCATGTGTGTGTGAGATGTGGGGTCTGTACTTGTGTGTATATTTGNTGTAGTGTGTGTGTGAGGTGTGGGGTCTGTGTGTTTGTAGTGTGTGATGTGTGTGTGACGTGTGGGGTCTGTACGTGTGTGTGTATTTTTGGTGTCTGTGTGTGAGGTGTGGGGTCTGTGCATGTGTGTCTATTTGTCGTGTGTGTGAGATGAGGGGTCTGTACATGTGTGTTTATAGTATATACGTGTATGAAATGTGGGGTTTGTGTGTTGTAATGTGTGTGTGTATGAGGTGTGGGGTCTGTACGTGTTTGTGTGTTTGTGGTGTGTGTGTAAGGTAAGGGATCTATGCTTGTGTGTGTATTGTAGTGTGTGGGTGTATGAGGTGTGGGGTCTGGGTGTGTGTAGTGTGTCATGTGTGTGTGAGATGTGGGGTCTGTACTTGTGTGTATATTTGTGGTGTTTGTATGTTAGGTGTGGGGTCTGTACATGTGTGTTTATAGTATGTACGTGTGTGAAGTGTGGGGTTTGTGTGTTGTAGTGTGTGTGTGTATCAGGCGTGGGGTCTATATGTTTGTAGTGTGTGTGTGTGTCTCAGGTGTGGGTTCTGTAGGTGTGTGTGTGTTTGCAGTGTGTGTGTGTGTGAGATGTGGGGTCTGTGCATGTGTGTTTATAGTATATGTGTATACGAAGTGTGGGGTTTGTGTTGTAGTGTGTGTGTGTGTGTGTGTGTCTCGAGTATGTGTTTACGTGTGTCCGAACGAGACTCCACTCATCTAAAACTTACCGTCCGCAACAGTAGAACCGGACCTGGTAAAAGAGGAGGGGCATTTAATTGTAGTAAAGTTAATTCCTCACTCAACTTCCACATGTGGACAGGGGTGTAATTAGTAAAGGTTCGCGCGACAGTAATCCCTCGAGAGTGTTCTACGGGCAGACGACCGTCACGACGAACAAACCAAATTAACTCCACAATCTACTCAACCACTACTGTAGTGGCCTGTCTTTACCCACTCGGCAACCTTCACCCAGGTGCGAAGGAGAGACCTCTCTTCGCGGGCCCCCGGACCGTGACGAGTAGACGATTTCCAAATACACAAGTACGTTAATGTTCTTTGGAGCTTACCCTTCGGAGGTGTGGGACTGCCGTCCGAGGAGGCAGTCCGACTCGAAGCCGCACCTCGTGCGGCGCTTTGCGTCGTAAGTCGTTCGGACGCTACGCGGAATGCCACGTCGGTCGAAGTAGAGAAGACGCCCTCGAGAGCTTCCAGTAGAAGAGCCCTAGCCAAAAGTGACGGAATAAACATGCACCTCAAATATAGTGAATGCAAATTCCGGAGTTTGGTGAAAGAACACCGGATCCGAAATATGTTTTGGCACTTGACACGATGGGTACTCACCTCCTTCGAAGGAAGGGTGGTGTTGCCGGTCTGTAGCGTCTTGGCGTGACTACCCGTTCGGGGCCGTGAAGAGACGGAGTTTCGGAGGGTAAATTACGATTCTTCTGCTACGACGTCCAACGAAGTCCTATCTCCCCGAAGTCTGTGTAGGGCCCGCCCCACCGACTCGGGCGTCTCGACTCCCTACCTCCGTCCCCCCAGGACCCCGGCACCGGCGACCGATGGACCTTCCTACGCGAATGTAGCGACTGAATTGTCTTCCGAACTCGAGGGTGACCTTGGTTTCCGCCCCGACGCCCCCGCCCCTGAGTCCGTCAAGGTCGGCTCAGACCTTCCCTGGGTCCGTTCACCCACCCGGGCCGGGACGGACTGTCCCTCACGGCGCGTCCACACGACGGGCCCCGCCGGGAGGGACTGTGGAGAAGGATCTTGGGAGACATGGCCGAAGACACGGTGTAGCAGTCGTTTGTCCAGAGGAAGGGGGCGACGCAGAATAGAGGCACGGCAGACGTAGGTGTTTACTTCCCCGAGGGACCCAGGGCCCAGGTCCCCGAGGACGGGTCTCCGTCCTGGACTTCGCACACGTTCACCGCAGGAGACGAGGTCGCCCACCGGCCCGGCTTGGCCCCTTGCCCCAGTGGGTCACACCCGTGGAGTGCGACGACCCCCAGACACTCGAAGGTCTCGCACGTGACCCCCACCAAGCGCCCCCGGACAGATGCGTTACTGAGTGGATTCGGTGGCAGAAGACCCAGGACCTTCTCTGTCGGGTGGTGGGGAGGGACCACACATTCAAGTCCCCAGAGTCAGGGGCGGGACTCTTTCCTAGGCTCTGCCCGTCCTGGGACTCGAGTGGGACAGAGAGGGGAGGGGTGGAGGAGGCGCAGGTCGGGTGGAGGCTAGGACGTCTAAGTCGAGGTCCACGTCGAGTCTGTCGAGTGAAGAGAGGGGGAGACGGGGAGACCACGGAGGAGCCAGGTGAGGTGGAGGATGACCCTAGGGGTGCGGGTGGGTCCTGACAGGAGGAGTTCAGGTGTGGAGGGGCGGGGGTCCCGAAGAGGTGGTACCCGGCTTTCCAGAAACTACCACTACCACAGAGGGTCGACAAAGTTTGAACGCCACCGGAGGGGTGCTACCGCCCCCGTCTGGACTCGAGGTCGGGATCCGGAGACCCGAGGGAGGGAGTGTCGGAGGTCGGGGTGGACGTCCAGGTCGGGACTCGAGGGCGGGGAGGAGGGGACACGACCGCCGAGGCACACCCCCTGCGGGGGCCCTGACCTTAGTCCAAAAATTGAAAGGACCGAAGCCAGAACCGCATCGGGGGTGAAGGTCCGGACCTGGGTACGGATCTGAAGGAGAAAGAATTGAGAACGGCACAAAGGGAAGTAAGAAAAGGGACCCTCGAAGAAAGAAAGTCGTCTGTGTTCACACGTTGATAATTGACGCAGAGGGAGCACACGTTTCATTTGAACGTGTGTGCGTGAGTGTACGTCTGCGCACGTGTGCGTGCACATGTGAGGGGTGACCGGTGACGACGGACGTGTCAAGAGAGGAGGTACTCATCGAAGAATAGGAGTGCGAAGGGTAGAAGTGGGGTTTCAAGGTGGGGGTGTCTAGTCGACTTATGAACTATTTCCAGCAGGGTCGAAGGATTAGTGGTTCCGGGTGTCTCCTGACAAGTGCAGACTAAAAGTCCGAACTAAACGTGGTAAACGGGAGGAGTGAGAGGGACAGACCTTTGGGGGAGACCAAAAGACCCACGGACGGGGAGGACGGGACGAGACGGAGAGAGAGGAAAGGACCGGGAAGAACCAGAGGGTGTCCCGGAGGGAGAAACAGATGTGGAACCAAAAGAGACGTAGGGACGTCCCGAGGAATCCGGAAACAGAGAAAGAGTCCCCGACTCAAAGAAGGACCCCCTAGGTGTCCCTTCTCGGGTGGGAGAGTCGATGAACGACCTGTCTTGCCCAGGTCTGGTGACTACCCCGTCACCTCAGTCCGTCTCTCTCCTCTCCACGTAAAGAACTCCTTCACCGTCGTTTCCAATTAAGTCTCCTCTCTTACCCCTATTCAACGTGTACTGGTTCAGAATCTTCTGCCTCCACTGTCGAAGGGACGGGGCACACTGAGTGACGGAACTTTCGAATCCCCAGCACAATGAAAGGACAACGACGGACCCGGGTAGTGGGGTACGAGGGGTGCAGTGTGTCGTGGGTGAGTAGGGGAGTACCAGTAGACCCAGAACGAGGTCAAGGGGGTGATCCACTCCAGTTCCACGGTGACCGACCTGGAAATACACCTTCGAGACTCTCCCCCACACGGAGGTCGGAGTAAGACTACCAACCGTCTTAAGTCAGGGAACACCAACATCCTGACCCCGGGGTAAACCTACCGACTTACTACCTGTCTACTACCCACCTACCTACCACCTACCTACCTACCACCTACCTACCCACCTACCCACCTACCCACCACCTACCTTCCTACTACCTATCTACCTACCTACCTACCTACCTACCTACCCATCTACCCATCCACCTACTTACCTACTATCTACCTACCTACCACCTACCACCTACCACCTACCACCTACCTACCCATCCACCTACTTACCTACTATCTACCTACCTACCACCTACCTACCCACCACCTACCTACCACCTACCTACCTACCTACCTACCTACTAGTTACCCACCTACCTAATACCTACCTATCTACCACCTATCTACCTACCTATTGTCTACCTACCTACTACTTACCTATTACCGATCTACCTTCCTACCTACTTGTCTAGTACCTACCTATCTACTACGAACCAACTATCTACCTATCGATCCGCACTACCTAAACTCCCATTGGGGTCTGTACACTGAAAGGGAAAGTATGGGATACAGGAGTCCTCAGGACCCTCTCCAGTCCGGACGAGTTGTCGTGACTGAACGAGGTCACTCGTGGAACGGAGAAACCTCTGTCCTACGTCAGTACTAGACATCGGAGCCCCTGACAAAGTCAAAGAAAGATGAGATCTAAGAAAGAAAGGAACGTGAACGAACCTTTAGTGAACGTCAGGGTGTTTCATAAGAACAACATCCTCGGAGACCTTCGGTAATGCCCGGTGTGATCTTGAGGACTTGTCGTTTCTCTCGGGTTTGGAGTGGAAGGAATAGACCTCTCCTAAGGGGACCGTACCTGACTCTCGCGTCACGGGACACACCCGACGTCTCTTCCCCGGGGACGAGGGAGGGTAAGAGACGTGGTTCAGGTCGAAAGAAAGACCAACCACCAACCTCACGTACATCACCCAACCGTCTATTGCAAGGGACACACCCTTAGTCCCCGGAGAGTCTCGTCGTCAGCCCACGTGTCGTACCCCTTTCCCGACACAAGACCGGGCCGACCGACACACCACTACCCGTTTCTCAGACCGAGAGAGTGACGTCCCTCCTTTCAACGGTAGAGGACCAGATACTTCTGACTCCCCGTACCACGCACACTTCAGGACACACATATTTCGTAGGTAACTACGGTCGGCAGGAATTAGGAGGTCCTCGGTTGTCGTGGGACTAGTACTTTGACTCTGGGGTCCTACCAGGAAGCTCCCTTCTCTAAGTCCACCCCTCCAACCCGAGAGTCGGGCTCAGGTGAGTGAAGGGTGTGACACAGGAAGGTCACCACTTAAACCCCCGCCTTCCTTTCTCAATTCTAAAACGGAAATTCTAATTTCACCTGTGTGTGGAGAAGGAGGTGGGGAGAACCTTCTTAACTCTTATCAGAGTAAAAGGGTTTTCTCGGGATAAATTACTATGATCTTCCTCGGTGGTTCTTTCACTAAGACCTTTTGTGTTTGTAATAATTGTGGTCGCCAAAGGCCCTCTACCAAAGCATCGACCCGTTGACCGACGTCCACACCCCCCCACGGACAGGAATGGAACACGGACTGTGCGAAGGGGAGACCCACCCGACGCTAAGGCGACTCGACGAAGGTGGGTAGTGGGGTTAAAGGACCGAGGAGGTGTTCGAACAGAGTCCACGGAGAACAGACGGTCATGAGCCAACTAACCTGAGTCTGGAACAGGGTGAGTGCGGTGGACTCTTGGAAGGTCTTTCGAGGGTCGATGTGGAACAAGGTCAATGTGTGTCTCCCGTACGGAGAAGGTCTTCGTCTTCCTCTCTCCTGTCCTTCGGTCGTCCCTTCCCAACGTCCAGTGCTCTTAGACTCGGCCTCTCAACCCCCCGGACCCCCTACTTCTGGGGAAGGAAGGGCCAGAGTTCCTGCCCTTCAGTCTGGGTCCGGGACGTCTCGGACGACAGCAGTCTGCACCGACGCTCGACTGGCACGACACTTTACACCGTATAGTGTCGACTCACGCCCGCCCCCCCCGCGAAGGGTTCGGGTGGCTACCTGTCCGCCTGGGGTGCAGGACACGCCAATTCTGGGGTCCCGAAGACACTGGAGCACGGGTGTCTACCTTACACGACAGAGAGCCCGACCTCCGACCTGAGACTCTAGGTCCTCAGGAGCCCCGACCAAGGAGGTCCCTGGGGCCCCCGTCAGGTTCGGAGAGGGTCGAGACTCACCAAGAACCCCCAGGCGTCACCCACCGAGGTAGCGGGGTTCGAGACGAAGAGAGACACACAGGGGACCGGGGAACAGGGAAGAATGCTCCTGGAGTCAGGACTAGTGTATGCTGGAGTAGTAGTGAACTCAAGTAGACGCTCCCAGAATAAAGGTTCTTTCCAGTATAGACTACAGGGTCCACCTGGACTTACCACCCTCCTTTGGGAAGTCGGGTGGTGTCCTTCTCAAACCTCTGATTATCATAATAAGGACACGTCTACTATGGTGAGATTGCCGTTTTTCACTTCTCCTTGAAAGAAGTGAACTACTCGGTGAACTACTCCCATGTTTTCTCTCACTTTTTCGACCGAATTTTCTTTAATTTTCTACGAACGAGGAACCTTCTTTTCGATACCGTTTAGATTTGTCGTATAACCTTTCGTCTCTGTAATGAAACGGCTGTTTTCAGGTATATCAGTTTCCGGACATATCAGTCTCGATACAAAAAAAGGTCGTCAGTACATACCTACACTCTTATCCTGGTATTCCTTCCGACTCGTGACTTCTAAACTACGAAAACTTGAAGTGACAACCTCTTCTGAGGACTCTCAGGGAACCTGTCGTTCCTCTAGGTTGGTCAGGTAGGATTTCCTTTAGTTAAGACTTATAAGTAACCTTCCTGACTACGACTTCGACTTCGAGGTTAGGAAACTGGACTTCCAGACTGAGTAACCTTTTCTGGGACTACGACCCTTTCTAACTTCCGCCCTCCTCTTCCCCCGTCGTCTCCTACCCTACCAACCTACCGTAGTGACTGACTGTACCCAAACTCGTCCGAGACCCTCAACCACTACCTGTCCCTTCGGACCGCACGACGTCAGGTACCCCAGCGTCTCTCGACCTGTCCTGAATCTCTGACTTGATTTTCTGAGTCGTGCTACGACGTGACGTGGTCCCTTGACAAAGCCACTGAGTGCGACTCGACTTACCTTTGGGATTGTCCTACTCACGCAAGTGTCCACGAGGCAGCTCCGTGGGTCATTCCTCGTCGTTTGTGATAATTCGACTCTGAATGTCCCACCAAGACACATTCCGAATAGTGACGTGCACGCATAACACTGCGAGCCTTGTAGACTGGACGACCCCCTGTAAGGCGGCCACGGATAATGTCGGCCTACTGGACTTAGGCGTGTGTCAATATTAGGTCGCCATCGACCTCTTCTCTGGGTCCTGTGGTCCTCGTCCGAAGGATCGGTGCGGCCCAGGGACACTGGCGGGGGCGGGGCGGGGCGGGGCAGGGGCCACGTGTGTTCTCACCAGCACAGACGACTCTCTTTTCACTAGGGAAACTAAAAATAAATCACACAGAAGATGTTCCCGGAGAGAGGAAGACCAATAACTTTACTTTATAATTAGCAGGCAGACACTTCTACGAAATTTGAGCGGACAAGGGATCAATCACGAACTGGACGGCAGTGAGTGGTAATCGAGCCGGCGGGACTACAAGGCGTCCTCGGGCGCCGTCGACACCAGGTCCGACCCTCCGAGGGTCCCTCGCACCGGGTGCCTCTCCCAAGACGGTACACTCGGAGTCCCCTCTTCCCCACACGGCAAACCACACTTCTCCCGCCACCCTTGTGTCTACGTCAACGGAGTGAGGTCGCTCTGTGTCTCCTGTCTTCCGGTGTGAGGGTCAATCGGCCCCGGACGTCTCCTCGGCGAAGACACCCCGTCGCACCGGGGTCACGGGTGGTGATCGGACACCCACCCACTCCGACCACACATGAACAGAAACTTGATTTCCCACCCGCACAGTAAATTAAATATTACGCCGAGTTAGTCCAGAGGAACTGGACGACGGTCTTTATGAGAATAAAGGGAGGCGTTCAAGTGCGGGTGTCCGTCAATTGGGTTCATAAAATAATTCGTTAAAGATTTCGTAAGAGTCGAAAATTCTCAAAAGAGAGAGGCAGAAAGTTCGTGTCGAAGACAACTCTCACGGCCCGCCACGGGAGATGAGCGGAAGAGACTCAAAGGCTTGTGCGGTGCGGGAGGGTTTCAATGTGCGAGTATTACATGTCGTCGAGCGGGTAGAGACTGTTGCTAGTCTGCGTCAAGGGTGTGGTTCGTACTGAAGTCCAAGAAGGACAAATAATTAATCGGAAGTTAAACAAGAGTCACGGTTAAAGTTCGGAGGAAGTAAAAAATGGGTCAGAAAAAAAAAAAAAGGGGAAAGGTAGTTAGTCGCGAAGGGGTCTAAATTAATTTTCGTGAACGTGTCGAGACACTTTGTGCGATTCTGTGTGTCCACTCCCCTCGTTCTTCCAGCGGAGCCCACCCTAGGTCTCTCGTGGCACTCGTGGGTTGAAGAAAACATTTGCCACGATGACTAGTCTCCTTTCAGAGCTCCGACTGACTCACTCCCAGCTCGGCTGGTGGTCTGGAGGCGTTCGTGACTTAAAGATTCTCCGTAAAGGTCTCAGACCTTTCAAGGGACGTTGTTAGTCCTCTCCTGCCACTCCTCGTTAGAGACGGTAGGACGACGTCCCGTACAAGTCTTCCGACTGGAACAGAGAGAGGGGTCGACTACGTTCGGTTAAGTACTTCTTTCCTAAAGTGTTGGAGCGACGATTTCTGCGCGGCCATTCGGTCGAGCGACCACATCCTCCCTTCGGCCGAGATTCTCTGCCCAGTCCCGTACAGGGGCGAGGGGCCTCTGGCGACCCGTTACTCCGCTCTCTACAAGACAGAGGGCCCAATGGGGCTTCTGGCGGGTCCCCACACCCCTTTCACGTCCTCGACTGGCCAGTAGTGCGGCACTCGGAGGAATGGACAAGGAACGCTGGAGGAAAGATATGTGTCGCACGCACGCGAGCCAGTCCAGGCTGAGACACTCGGGGACCTGACGTCGGGCGGTCCGAGGAGACAGGCACCCTAAGAGGTCCGTTCTTAGGACCTCACCCAACGGCACGGGAAAAGGTCCCCTAGAAGGGCTGGGTCCCTAGCTTGGTCGCAGAGGACGTGGAGGACGGGACCTCCGCCTGAGAAGCGGTCCCTCGGCCGCCCCTCGGGAGACCTCCGTCTCCTTGCCGAAGTCTTATGACCGAACTCCTCTCGTGCCCGTCCAGGCCCCGAGCACATCCCCGACCAGGAAGGCAAGGGACATTTCCTTTTAAGATGTTAGCCACCTCGAATTTTATGTGTACGACTTTTATTTATTGTCATTCATTTTCATTCGTACGGTTGGAGTCTTTAGTAAGTGTAAAAACTCTTTTCGCTTTCGTATGCAATAAACGCCAATTTAGATCTTTAATAAGCTTCATCGTTTGGATCAAATTCTCTGGGTCTCTGCGTGGTCGACAGAATAGTGCGGCGGACGTAATTTTTACTAAAGGAATTTGTAAATATTTGCCAGAACATGTCGTCTTGGTGATGAGAATGAGGAAAAAATTTGCGGAAGGAGGAGTCGTCGTGTGTGTACTCGTGCGTGTGCCCGTGGGGGCACGCGTGTGGACGGAGGAGACCCTTGACGGGGGGGTCGGTGGAGGTCGGTGGCCCCAAGGACCCTCGGTGGACGCCCCAGACTCGTAGAGAGGTAGGACCGTGTCTACAGACCAGGACTCTTCAGTGCACTGGGCCCACCTGGGACTTCTTTGAAGAGACCCTTAGCCTTCAACGCTCAGTCCTCAAGACCGAGACAAGAGATCTTTCGTACTCGACACTGGAATCCCCCACACCCACTGGGGGAACCGCGGGTCCACAGGACCTTTAGTTCTTTCTTCCAGACCTTGTCTTCTACCACCCAACTGTCCGAGTCGCCCCCGGCCCCAGCCCCTCCAGGGGTGACGTGCGGTCGGGTTCGAAAAGAGAATGAGACTTAAGACTTCCCGTGCGTTTGTCGGAAAATATTTGAGAAGATGCCGAAATTCGGTTCAGTTTACTCTAAAGCGAGTGGAGGTAGGTGACCTTAGGAGTGACTTTGGTACGTTCTTTTTCTTTTAAGTGGTCTTATAAGTGTCACTCGTAAATGAAGATTACCTTAACTTCACTAAAAATAAAAAAGAACCGACGTACCGTTCTCTAAGAACTTCAAAAGTAAACAGAAGAGCGTCAAAATCACCTTCTTCTTTTAGTCTTTTCGTTTACAAAAAGATTTTTTTTTCTCTTTTACTAAAATTTCGGTAACTTGTGTAGCCGGTATATCGAACATACAATGTTGCGAGTAATAAAGTAGTGTTAATAAAAAGGTAGTTCATTGGTCTGTCTTGTTAATCATAACGTACCCTGTCTATCGCAAATGAACTCTTATATATTACCTTGGCGACGTATTCATGCAAGAGTCCGATCTCCTTGTAGATAGGACCTTTGTCAAACCGCATTTTACTAAGTCAACAAGATTCCTCTCTCTTTGACCACGGAATGCTGGTCCGTTGACCTTTCTTGCAAGACCTTCCAGACTACGACCTTTTGGGCCAGATATCGGTCTTAGTCAATGTCCCAAAAACTTATTAAAGGTCTCCAACCAGACTTCTACGTCGTTCCACTGGCGGAGTCCCTCAAACGTCTCTCTGTTACCGCAGATAGATGCCGTCGCTGCGCGAACGACGACACTTTAAGTTGTTCGATGGAAAAGAAGGGTCCACACTCATACGTCTCTGCTGCGTGCGGCTAAGTCTCCCTTCTCACGGTAGATGACTTACACTCTGGAGTAAAGGCCGTCGGGGTGTCGGCCAGGAGACTCTGGAGGGTGGGCCCTTGGCCGACCCGCGTGTCTCGGCTCTGTCGTCCTCCCAGGCACCGGTTCCACAAACGTCCCCTCGCTCGTGGGGCTTGCTTGCCGACGACAAGCGTCCGAGTCTCCTGCCGACATCAGAGACTAAACTCTTCTGTGTGGGTACGTCCCAGGGCTCTTCGTGAGTCCTCTCTCCGCACGGGCACCCGGACCGTACAGACCCTCTCGGGCTCGGGGTCCCGTGTCGAGTCCAGCTTGTTCCCCCAGTGCCTACTCTGTCCGACAGGTCCCTCGTCCGCCCCGGCGCACCACTGACTCCAGGGTCGAGGCAGGTCTTACACACACACACCAGAATCCGCATTGTATCGCGGAAAGGGAATGAAAGAGTCCCACGTCTAGTGTCCACTATTTGATGGAAGGTGTCGGAACGTAGTGATCCACCTCCAATTAAACGAGACGAAATTTTCCAGAAACTTCTACGATTCACACTAATAATATTAACGATGTATTTCAAGGACTTTCTCGCACTCCCGTCGGACTTGGGCTAAACAAGGTGAAGTCAAATACGACACCTTGAAGGCCAGGAGAAATTAACCGAGTCGGTGTCTTGCAGACTCTACCAATGAGGGTTGTCTCTGCGTCCGAGAAGACATACCAACCCCTAGACCCGCACCCCGACAAATGTTCACACACAGACGTCGGTCTCCCAAGACCTCCCCGCACCTCCCCTCTCTAAGTAAGTAAGTAATGCTTGGAGGGACTAAAAGACCTGTCATCCTGACTCAACCAGGGACCCAACCCTTCTACGGGACCTCTTCCTTTACCGTTGGGTGAGGTCATAAGAACGGACCTGTTAGGGTACCTGTCTCCTCGCCCACCCGACGTCAGGTACCCGAGAGTCTCAGCCTGTGCTCACTGGTTGTGAAGTGAAAGGAAAAAAGTCGTAACTCAATCATCTTGCTCTTTTAACCTGGTTGTACCCTGTGTGTCATAGAACCCTTTGTCGGGGTTTAGGGACGACCTTTTACGTACTCCTCGAAGAGGGGACTTCTGTCCCGCGTCTCCCCGGCCGGACGACCCGAACCTACGTCCCCGTCTCCGGGGGCCCAAGCCCCAAACCGACAAGGGAAGAGACCACTTGGAGGCCCTCTGACTGCGATCGAGTACGGAGAGTGTACCTACTTAGTGTGAAGTCACCGTTCGACCGGAAACCACAAGTCTCCTTGTGACTACCTCCACCGACCCCACAGACGTCGAGTCCGGACGATAGTACCCCCAGGACCCCAGGTCTTACCCTGGTGGGACTCTATACCGGTAGTCTGCTGACACCCGTGGAGATTTAAGGTCTCTCCCGAGTAAGTAAGTAAGTGGGCCGTACGGTAACCACTCACAGGTCATTCAACGACCCCTGTCGTCTCTGGGCCGCCTCGACTGTGAGGCCGACTCTGTGTCCATAAAATCCTGGCTATCTTTTGTCAATAACTTAACGATCATACCATTGAAATCCGAGGGGTGAGGTCACAACAACCCGAAGGGGACACCGAGTCGACCGTTTCTTAGGAGGGCGTTGCGCCCTCTGGACCCAAGCTAAGGACCCAACCCTTCTAGGGGACTTCTTCCCTTTCCGATGGGTGAGGTCATAAGACCGGACCTCTTAAGGTACCTGACATATCAGGTTACCCAGTGATTCTCAGCCTGTGCTGACTCACGGAAAGTGAAAGTTGAAAGGTATTTTCTCTTTTTCCTCACAAAACTTTCGTAATCTGTCCTAATGATCTGGATCAGATAAGAACCTTTTTAGAAGGACCTTCCTCTGAATTGTACTACCCCTTCCCACACTGTCGACCACGTTTACGGGGCTCCAGTATTCCTCTCGTGCGCTGGCTCGTTACCGTCCAGCCGATCACAAGGACGTCTCTGCCTCTCACTCGGGTCTACCCTGACCCACGTCGGTCCTCGGGCTACTAGTCTCCGGACGTCGAGTCCGACTTCTGAGCCACAAGTACGCCGACGTCTGTCCGACCTGTTCGGAAGTTCCCCCGAAGACCTCCCCGTCCGTCCCGCAGCCTCTCCCGTTCCTCTGGTAGCGTGCCAGTCCTCTGACGTCTGCGCCCCCGTGAACTCTTAAGTCTCCACTTCAACGGTAGTGGCGGAGCAAGGACCCCACTTGTGTCTCGAGTAGAGGCCCCTCTGTCCTCCTCTTCCCCGGCGTCCGGTGCGGGAGCGTCCCGTCGTCCAGGGCTCGTCGAGGCCGGTCCGAGACGGAGGAGACGACGGAGCTCGTAGAGAAGAACGGCGGGGGGTCGATGAGTACCTTAACTTCCGGGACGGGGAAGAAGTGTACGGACGAACAAGACCCTGTCCACACACTAGTTTCCATCAACCACAGAGGCTACGGTGTCTCCTGTGGCGTGCACTACGAAAAAGGGAATCCTTGTATTGAGACAGGGACGCGGGGCGGGGGACCGTGGAGTCCTACGACGGTCCCCGAGGCAGTGGAGAATAAACAGACATAGGGTGTGTATGGTCTACGGAGTACTATGGCGACGACCCCGCTTTCTGTCTCGAAGACTTTCGGCTATGACAATTTTCACGTGAGACTTTACCGAAGTGGGAAGGACAAAAAAGTGACTTTCACACGTTTTTTCGAGTAAAGAGACGTTAGAACGGTTGTGAACGGTAATATGTCACAATTTTTTACGGTTAGACTTCCCATACCTTCTTATATCTGTATGTTAGTTAAATGAAAAAGGACTATGGACCACTTCGACTCGCGGAGCACAATCCAAATACTCAATTAAAGTAAAGGTGAGGACACTTAAAGAAACAAGTGTAGGGACGACGGACCTAGTAAGTGGAAAATATTAACTGAACAAGATTGAGAAGTCCATGGCACTGATAGTAAACAAAACAGACAATGTACATAACAAAAGAAGACTTACAAATTAAAATAAATACTACACAGAGAATAAATCTTCAGAAACGAAAAAAAAAAAATTAGAATTTTTGGTCTATACAGGTAAAGAATGAAGAACCCAAATTATAAAGTGATTCCTTTAGAAAAAGTAATTTTTAATAATCTTGTTAGGAAATGTAAAAAGAGTAAATATAATACATACGTAAACGAAGAGAAATATTGTCCCCACAGGGTCCCCCGGGATCGTCATTTCTTGGGCGGACGGTTTCGTCGTGTGACTCTCGGAGCCCAAGTTAGGGACCAGCCCTTCTAGGGAACCTACCCCAGAAGGTTCCCGCTGGGTGAGGTCACAAGAACGGACCTCGTAGGGTACCTGTCTCCTTAGGTGCCCCAGTGTCTCAGTCTGTGTTATCTTGGTGAATTGTGTAGCACTAAACGATTCCCTTATGGTCGAAACCAAATGTATATAAACGCAAGAGGAACAAGTAACTAATGTATGAGGGACTACCTGGTGTCAGTTCGGGACACCGTCGACGCCCCTGTCTCTTAGCGTCGAGAGCGCCTGGGATTCTAAGTAGGACTTAGTCTCCTTTATTTGTCGGCTCGGTGCCTAGAGAGTCCACGCTGACCTGGCATTGTGGTCCGCGTCTGGGCCCCAGCCCCCCGCCGCCCGCCCTCCGATGACCCAAGACGCCTTCCTGTGCCCTCGAGGCGGCACTACGGGGCGACTGGGGCTGGGGCTGGGACCCTGTCGTTTGGGAGACGGGCCCTCTCAGAGCCTGCGTGACGTCGGTGACACATTCGATACGGTGACGCGATGCTTACGGGAGCCACGGGTTTATGAGGTCCACCGACCCCGGCGGGAACTTGCGGCCCCGCGAAGCCCCCTGAGCCTACTCTTCGGCGTCCTCCTTTTCCCCGCGCCCCTCGGGCCGACCTCCCGCCGCCCCCGATCTTCCTGCGCGTGCGCCCCGCCGGCGGCCTCCTGGGAGGGGCGCCTCCGAGGCTCCGGAGGGAGCCGGACCCGGAGCCTACCGCCTACCGCCCCCTCCAGGGACAGGGCCCCGGCGCGCAGGGGTCCCGTCGGAGACGGACTCTGCGCAAGAGGATAGGTGGCGCACTTAGACTTCCCTCCCCGTCCCGCCCCGTCCCCCGCTCCGACTCCCTCCTTCCCTACCGGCCCCGGCACCCCCGACCCCGAACCGGGGTCACTCACACGGGCACTCGGGGTGGTGCACCTGAGGGGTGGGGGTTGGGCCCGCCGGGGACTACGGGGGCACCAGGAGGTCCTTGCGCGGAGGCGGAGGCCCGCAAGGCCTCGCCGTGGGAGGTTTCAAACCCGAGGACCTCCGGAAAAGAAGCGTCGACAGACGACCCTTAACGGAAGGCCGGGGCGCAAAGGTTCCAGGCCACACACATACACTACAATTCAGTATATGCCAGTACGCACGTGTGCACATAGATACAACATGAGTGTATATACTGACCTACGCAGGGTCGCGCGAGACGTCCTGAAGGCAAAGGAAGAGATGAAGCGACCAGACACCCAACAAGGACTCGGGTCCTTATTCGGCCGTCGAGCGCCTCGGGGTCGAGTCCGGCCGACCTGAAATCCGTGGTCCCTCTACCCGAGTCTTAAGTTTGGGACCTCACATGCAGGGAGGACCACTTCGTCCGTCCAGACACTCTTCCCTTAAGTTACCCTTGGAGTCTTAGGTGTAAGAACAAATCTGACAAAGGCACCCTCGGAGGTAAATGGGTGGACGCCCAGAGGTTCAGAGGCCCTCTCGGCACTCGGACCAGTGGACCCCGGGCTACTCCGTCCTCGTCGGGTGCGGCCGCTGTCGCCGGCGCACAACGCAGACATCCATTCGTGTCCACAGACGTCGTAGTCGGTCCAGAGCCCGTCCACACGGAGGCCCCACCCCCCCAGGCCTGACGGGGACAGTCGTCTCCAGCCGGGCCTCCACTGGACTGACATTTCGATCACCTCTGGGAAGGTCTTAAGATCTACACTTAAAGGTGAGGAGTTCAGGTAGATTCCTTACAACTGTTCTATACCCCCCGAACCCCGTACTTCGTTTCTCCGAGGCACGTCACCCTTACGACCCGGGTCCGGTGTCTCCGCCTCCGTTTGCCCTACAGGGGGTCCCGGCGAGGCCCGACACGGACGTCCGGACGTCTCGGGTGTGTCCCGTCTCTTTGTCTCCTCTGGTCTCAGGGTCTGGTCCCTAAGGGTTGTTTCGGTCTCGAGGGACCCTCCGTCCTCGACCCCGGCGGTCGTGAGTGTGTTCCACGTCGTTGGTCCAGGACGAACGTCCGGGTCCGACACCCGGTGTCAGTGGGAAACAATGGTACAACCGTGCGTCCACCGGAAGGAGGGGCCACAGGAGTACACCAGCAGGGAGACACACACACAGGACTAGAGAAGAACATTCCTGTGGTCAGTGGACCTGGTCCCGGGTGGGAGGTACTCGGTCGAAACTGGTTTAGTGAAGGGGTGTCCGGGGGCAGAGGTTTAAGGCAGTGAAAGATTCCATGACCTCCATCCTTGACCCCCTGTCGAGCCGGGTCTCGTCGTCCCTGTCGCCGTCTCACTTCACCACTCAGCGAGTCCGCACAGGCTGAGAACTCTGGGGTGCCTGACATCGGGAGGTCCGAGGAGACAGGTGCCCTAAGAGGTCCGTTCTTATGACCTCACCCAACGGTAAAGGAAGAGGTCCCCTAGAAGGATTGGGTCCTTAGTTTGGACACAGAAGACGAGACGTCCGTCTAAGAAATGGTTGACTTGATGTTCCCTTCGGGACTTCACTTCACTCTGTGCAAATTAAAATAATAGGGTAATCATCGTCTTACACTGTCTCTAAGATTCAATAAGGAGGTCCATTCCCTGGATTTATTCTTTTCCTCTGTTAAAAAACGTAGTGGTTTGAGAGTAATGTAAAAGAAACTACAAAATAACGATTTAAGAAAAAACGTACCACCACAAGACTAAGTTCTTAAGGCTTGTCACATCCCACGGTGCCTCTTATAGCGGTTCGACGATACTTATACAACCGATTATAAAGAGAAAGGTTTAATAAAGTCACCATTAACTACACACGTAAAATATCAAGTGACGTAGAAGTCGGTCTACTTCAAGGGTTCCTTTCCGCTATGACTTTATAAACGTCACCACTTCGGAAGTCGGAACCATTTGACAATCCGAGTAAAGTTTGAAAGGTCTTCACGTACTCACGAAGTTCAGAGAGGGAGACTAAGTCACCGAGTCATCGGACATTTTTATACGTTTAGTCAATGTTCGGTTTATTAAACCACTCTTAAGAATTGAGTATTTTATAGAAAAGGGGACCTTAGATGGCTGATAAACCTTATTGAGTAGTGTGCCCTCGTTTTATTTACGAATCACAACGTTTTTCTCTATTTTCAGTAACTCGACACACGTATTTTGTAGATAACGTTTCGTAGGTGTCAGAACCTCTATTTCATCTACCGTAAACCTACGACCCTCCCGCACTGCTGAGAGGCGTGGACGGACGCAAGAGGCGACGGACGGCAGGTAAGAAGCCTTCCAATCAACTCAGTCTAATTAAACAGAGAACCTTGAGTGTCAGTCTTTCGAACGTTTGTTTTGACACGCAAGATGGAAACTTCCCAATGGAGCACCTCCTTTCATTAAAACTTGTTAGACCTGTAGTGACCCGGAGTGAAAGAGGACTTTACAGGACCCCTTCCACATCGGTTCTAAACCCCCTGTCGACTGACGTGTCTGGCCCCGACCCCTCCCCCGACTGGAAAGAGAGTTCCAGTTACCCGACGAAGGGGTCGGGTGTACGTCGACCCGAGGCCCCCGCCGACGGGGACCGTTCCTGTCCCTTCGCCACCGGTCCGACCGAGTCCCAGGACGGACCGAGACGTCACCGTCTCTGGACGGCCATCTTTCACGTGGTTCTTTGACCGAAGTGAAGAGAGTCCCCTCCGTTTTTTCACTATAACCCCCATAAACCCCCTTAAAGTTAAGTTGTGCGTCATATATAAAAGTTGCGTCCTGGAAACAATAATAGTCTATGAGACCAATAAGCCACGGAAAAGGGGACTTCGTAGTAAAGAAAGAAAAAAAAACCTACGTGAAATAAACCGACGTGACCCAGAAACAACTCCTAGAAGCAACGGTGCACGTCCTAGAAAAGCGACACCGTGCGCTTGAGGTCAAGGGACTGGTCCCTAGTTTGGGGCCGGGACGACTTGGTGGTCCTCTCGGGGTTCGTAGTAAAGAATTTCCCTGCTTTCTGAAACTCCAAGTACAGTGGTCGTACGCAAGGTGGGTGACCAACGGACGTCGCGCCGAGAGGACCTTAGTGTGCTGTCAGAGGGCCCAGAGGTAGGACCATCGTAGAGAGGTTAAGGAAGGGGTCTACTGGCGTTCCCCCTGAAGCCAGTCAGGACACACGGCTCCAGACCACAGACATGGTACTGTAAGTAGGTGGGACCCCCACGGTACCCCACCTAAAGCTGAGCACATGCACTGGGCCACTGGTGGTGGTGACCCATCTACCGTCGTGAGGAAGGTCGGGGGTCCAGTGGCACACGGGAAGAGGTCGGCCAGTGACGGGACGGGACCCGTGGGGACTGGGCGAACACAGAGAGGTGCGAACGAGGAAGACCTTAACACGCACGTCGGGTGGCAGGAGAGCACGGACCTAAGGAAGTGTGGTGGGCGCACAACGAAGTGGTGCACCGTCAACAACGACCAAATGGGGCACCCCACCGGTTCGATGTCGGGGAACACACCCTCACATGCAGACACCCGCACATGCAGACACCCGCACATACAGACCCGCACATGCAGACACCCGCACATGCAGACACCCGCACATGCAGACACCCGCACATGCAGACACCCGCATATACAGACCCGCACATGCAGACACCCGCACATGCAGACACCCGCACATGCAGGGTGAGACAGAAGCGCAAGCGGTCTCCTCCCCGCACACGTAGGAAGGTCAGACGCCCACGACTCTTATTTCGACCACGACTCCAGGTCCTAGGCCCAGGTCCCGAGGCACACCAGTGTAAACGAAAGGGAATCAGTGCAGAGTCCTGCCCCGAAGGACCGAGTGCACCACTCGCACGGACACATTGAAACACACTTAGACAGTCAGAACAAAGGTTTCACGGACGGGGGACTGCTAGGGGTGGACGTCACCTACTTTCAAAGATAGTCGGGTAAATAGTGGTTGTAAACCACAACTATCTGAACAATCAAAAACTGGAAGTTTTTCACTAAAATCAAAAGTAAAGAGACTTCTGATCACTGAAACCCGAGAAAAAAAAAAAAAACGAATAATTGGTAAACTTGAGAACAAATTATAAAGAACATAAAAGACTGAAACAAAAAAATTAACCTAAGAGAATTATAACTCAACATTCTCAAGAAAGAAAAGGTCCCTCGTTCTCGAAAGTTTTTATACCATATACAAAATATTTATAAAAGAGGATTAGACTTCAAAAAATGAAACGTAAAAAGGACTTTTACAGAAACTGTTTCGGTTCAAAATTTTAAAATCACTGAAACTTCCAGTATTGTAGACGTCTGTAAATAATAAGTAAGTCGCTGATGAATGTCTTTCGGCGACACGGTTCCTACGAATATATAGGACCTCTGTTCTGTCCTTGGTTTTCACCCAGTTCAGGGACGGGGACCGGGGAGGATGGGACCCGAGTGTGAGAGATGCCCTTATAGGTATCCATTTGGTCGGTAAACTTGTTAAAGTCTAGCACTATTAGCCCCACTCTCTTGCACACGGGAACAGAGGAGACTGCAGGTCACCACGGGACACGTCGCGACTAGGGTCCAGTGACGCACCACTGGCCTCCGGACGCACACGACACTTTGCGAGGGAGCCATCCAGACGACTCGTAGACGGGGGCGTCTCAATAGTCACTATAATAACCGGCACAACGAATACGGCATAAAATGTAGGGGACCCGAACAACTGATGTATTGACCTCCGAATTTAGGGGAAGTTCCCCTATTTGCAAATTTTTCTTTTCGTCCCTTGACCTTTTCTCTCTCCATCCCACCCTCGGACACCTTAGTCACAACTGATCCCGCTGGGGCCACCCGAGGGACCCCTCCCCTCCACGGAGAATCGACTCGGAACTTACAACTTCTCTTTCGAGGTCCCCCGTCCCCCACCATTCCCCAGGAACCGTCCTCCTTGCCGTTCGTTTTCCGGAGGTCCACTCTACCCTACATCCATAGTGCGTCGAGTCCCTGGCCCCAGGATCCGCCGTCTTCTGCTCCAACCTCCCTGTCGGCGTGACGTGAGGAGACGAACCAAGGAACACACGTCCCTGTGGACCCTCTGTCCCCAGGGCGGACCAACGTCATCGAGCAAAACATCTGCCGCGGAGTAAAAGAGCAGACATTCACTTCCGTAGAGAGAAGAAATCTTTCTTCTTCACATATCCATACACGAAGGGGTGGGGGCATAAAGATAGGGATGAAAGGACTCGTAAAAACAGTACTTACCCCAAGTTTAAAACAGTGTAAAGGGGGACATAGCCAACTATACTAACATACTGAGGAAGTCTATTTACACCAATTTATGTAGTTAAAAGTCGTGACTTGGTCAAAACGGAAGGACCCCACATAGGGTGAACCAGTATTGCGTACTGGAAAAAATACTTAATGACCCAAACTAAGAGATCGATCCTCGGAAGAGGGAAAAGACAGCTCCGCAGAGAATCATAGTCCACACGTCGCATCGCTCGCTGAGTCGTAAAGATGTCCGAGGAGGCAGCACGTACATGCACGAATCAGCGCAGCCAGTACAGAGACGCTGCGATACCTGGCACCGGGCGGTCCGAGGAGACAGGCACCCTAAGAGGTCCGTTCTTGTGACGTCTCCCGACGGCAAAGGGAGGGGTAATCTCGACAATATTACTAACGGTAAAGGACACGAGAAGGCACGCCGGAAAAACAAAGAGAGGGACAACGAATGGACAAAGTATGCACCATCGAGCACAGAGTATTAGATAAAGTATGCACCATCGAGCACAGAGTATTGGACAAAGTATGTACCACCGAGGACAGAGTATTGGACAAGATTAGACAAAGTATGCACCGCCGAGCACAGAGTATTGTACAAGATATGCACCGCCGAGCACAGAATATTGGACAAGATATGCACCGCCGAACACGGAGCATTCGGTGTAGGGACTTGACAGGGGGGAGTAGAGAAGACCGGAGACTAATAGTGATCAAACGAAAGATACAGACAACCAGACAAAGACACAACTTCTTTGTATCCGAAAACAAAGACAATAAAAAATCCCAGGTGGACATTCACTGGAGTATGTCATGAACAGAAAGGGAACCGTCGAAAAGACTCGTGTCAAAAGAGACCCGGGCGGGTGTCACGACGACAACCGCAACAAGGCAAGAGAAAGACCGACTCGCTCCAAGGCGACCTGCGGACACGCGCAGAGGAAATGGGTGAACAGACGACGACCCGCGACCCACTGGCGGTACAGAGTCGACGATATTTGTCGACGTCGCCCGTGACCCCGTGTACACGAAAGGGTCAACCACAAAAGCGAAAAGGCGGAAGCACACACTAGGCACCAGGACGTCCTACGACGAGGAAAGTCCAAACCCAGGTCCCCGGACACACCTCGACACACGGGACGACTTCTCGACCCCGGACTGACGACCTGGCTCCGGGGGAGCCCCACACAAAGAACCCTTTCCGAGGGACCTCCGGCCCTCCTGCCGTACCACGCACCGTCCCCAGACCCGTCCTCCTTCGTCTTCGTCTCCCACTTCTATGGGGTCCCGGACCGCCACGGAACCCCCACTTCTTTACCGTCGGGTGAGGTCGCACGAACGGTCCTCTCGAGGAGCCTGTCTCCTCGGACCGTCCGACGTCGGGTACCCCAGCGTTGTACAGCCTATGTTGACTCGCTGACTGCGAACCTCCACCACTTCCCCTTATGAAGTGCAAAGAGGAGTTCGTCGATTCTCACCCGCCAAGAAGGACTTTTCTTATGTAACCTTCGACCAGTGTCTCCCTCTTCCTTCGAGCTCGGCTCCGACACGCCTATAGGGTCCTGTAGACCTCCTCCCCCAGTGTCCAGTGTCCGGAGTCTCCTCCAGAACGCCGACCTCCGTCTGGGCCCTGATAAATTGTGTGCCACTTCAGGGGTCTCCTCTATCCACGTCCCGGCTCACGGACGGACCCTTCCCCGGGGTGAGTGGGCCTACCGACGTCCCGACCCCGCCCTCACGCGGTCTCCGGGTCCGTAGACGGAGGACCCTCCCGGAGGGGAGCCTTGGGGTCCGGGTGGGACACGGGGACGAGACAGGGGTAGGGGCGGAGGGTGGACCCCGGGGTCCGGGGGTCCGTCGTCGTCCAAGACTGTGTCTCCTGTGTGCGTCCTGGGGTCCGGAGGAAGTCGAAGGCGCGGTCGAAGAATTCCCCTCAGAGAGGGAGAGAAGACTCAAGACAGTCAACCGTCCGACCCCTGGGAAGGAGAATCCCACTGTCAAGGACGTAACCAGAACAGAAAACTCGGAATGAAACGAAGGAGATCGCACCCGTCGACGCTGGCCGTGTGTATCTTACCGGCTCTCCTCAATGGGGTGCAGGTTCCAGTCCCCGTCTTCGGCACTCCTGGGGTACGGGCTCCCCACCACCGGTTCTCCTCGATGGGTTTCGGACTCCAGTCCCCGCCGTCGGTTCTCCTCGACGGGGTGTAGGCTCTAGTCCCCGCCGTCGGTTCTCACGGTCCGACACTGCCGCGTCCTTACCGGTTCTCCTCGACGGGGCGGAGGTTCCAGTCCCCGTCGTCGGTTCTCCTCGATGGGGGACGGGCTCCGGTCCCCACCACCGGCCCACCTCGTTGGAGTGTAGGTTCCTTGCCACCGACACACCCGAGTCCTCCCGGATCCCCTCGATAAGGTGCAAGTTCCAGTCCTCCCCGTCGTCACTCCTCTATGGGGCGCAGGTTCCATTCCTCGTCGTCGACACGAAACGACCTCGTCGACACTTCTCTATGGCGTACAGGTTCCATTCTCTTTGGGTTCATTCTACCATCCACAACGCTCTCCCGTAGTCTCCCGTCTGTGTGACTTTGGTGTTAGTGTCTTTTGATCAGTTAGACTAGTGTACCTGGTGTCGGAACAGATTGAGTTACTTTGATTCGGTACGGACGTCCCGTTGGGTTCTGCCCGGCCAGTACCACCTCTCCAGACTGTCTTACACCAGGTGACCTCTTCCCTTACCGTTTGGTGAAGTCATAAGAAGGGACTCTTGGGGTACTTGTCATCCTTTTCCGTTTTACTATCCTATGGTTTTCTCCTTGAGGGGTCCAGTCATCCACGGGTTATACGATGACCTCTAGTCACCTCTTTATTGAGGTCTTTCTTACTTCCCTACCTCGGTTTCGTTTTTGTTATGGGTCGACACCCACACTGACCACTATCTTCGTGCTAGGCTACGACATTTCTCGTTATAACGTATCCTTGGACCTACAGTCCAGGTACTTAGTTTCGTTTAACCTTCACCAGTTTGCTCTACCGTTCTCACTTGCAGCTGTAAGATCCTTAGTCACTTGATTCTACCTGACCTTACCCACTTAAATTGAGTCTACTGGGAATATAGATGATGACGCCCGTCCTGAGGGAGTCTTCTTTACCTCATCGGTAGTACCAGTTGTTTTCTCAGGCTTTACGTCATGAACCTACGTTAGAGTTTTTGTTGTCTTATTAGAGACAAGCAAAGGTTCAGTTTGGTAAGTTATAGTGCCATTAGGTTCAGATACGGGGTTGGTCATTACGTCTTCTTCGACTTCAACTTGTCAAGATACTTCTGGATGTTCTGGAAAATCTTTATTGTGGGTTTTTTCTACAGTAAAAGTAATATCCCTGACCTTACGTTTTCATCCTTCAGTTCTTTGTGGACCTCATTGTCCGTTTAAACCGGAACCTTACACCTTACTTCGTCCCGTTTCTGATTATCTCAAAACGGTTCTTTTACGTGACCAGTATCGTTTTTCGGAGAAGGTTGTTGTGTTCTCTTCTGAGATGTGTACCTGTAGTGGTCTATCAGTCGTGACTTTAGTCTAACTAATATAACAAACGTCGATTTCTACCTCTTCGAGATATGTCAGTTGTTTTTGTTCTGGTCCTCGACTGACACCGAGTTTAGTACTTCTTTCTGAATTTAACTTCTTGTATTCCTTTTGGTGATCTGGTAAGTCCATACTGGATTTAGTTTAGGGAATACTAATATGTCACCTTCGTTCTTTATCTAAATTCCCTGAACTAAACTATCTATCTCACGGACTACTTGATACCTGACTCCAAATACTATAACATGTCCTCTCTCCCTAGTTCTGATAGGGGGACCTTTTCTTTACGTTTTTTCGTTTTACCGACAGACCCCTCCGGAATGTTTATCGACACTTTTCTTCTCTTCGCTTTTCGTTTCCTCTTCTCCTTTCTATAAGGGTAGACTTACGTCTCAAGGTTTCTTATCGTTCTTCTCTATTCTTTCGGAAGAAGTCGCTAGTTACGTTTCTTTGTCCTTTTCTTGTCTTACCCTTTCTGATCTCCAGAGAAGTTCTTTTAATCTCTGTGGTTCCCTTGTAAAGTACGTTTCTACCCGAGCTATTTCCTGTCTTTACCAGACCTGGATTGTCTTCGTCTTTTATAATTCTTCTCCACCGTTCTTGTGTTTTGACATGTTTTTTCTAGAAGTTCTGGGTCTATTAGTGTTACCACACTAGTGAGTGGATCTCGGTCTGTAGGACCTTACACTTCAGTTCACCCGGAATCCTTCGTAGTGATGCTTGTTTCGATCACCTCCACTACCTTAAGGTCAACTCGATAAAGTTTAGGACTTTCTACTACGACACTTTCACGACGTGAGTTATAGGGTCGTTTAAACCTTTTGAGTCGTCACCGGTGTTCTAACCTTATCCAGTCAAAAGTAAGGTTAGGGTTTCTTTCCGTTACGGTTTCTTACGAGTTTGATGACGTGTTAACGTGAGTAGAGTGTGTGATCATTTTATTACGAGTTTTAAGAGGTTCGGTCCGAAGTCGTCCTACACTTGGTACTTGAAGGTCTACAAGTTCGACCAAAATCTTTTCCGTCTCCTTGGTCTCTAGTTTAACGGTTGTAGGCGACCTAGTACCTTTTTCGTTCTCTCAGGGTCTTTTTGTAGATAAAGACGAAATAACTGATACGGTTTCGGAAACCGACACACCTAGTGTTCTTTGACACCTTTTGACACTTTCTCTACCCTTATGGTCTGATGGACTGGACGGAGAACTCTTTAGACATACGTCCAGTCCTTCGTTGTCAATCTTGACCTGTACCTTGTTGTCTGACCAAGGTTTATCCTTTTCCTCATGTAGTTCCGACATATAACAGTGGGACGAATAAATTGAAGATACGTCTAACGTAGTACTCTTTGCGACCTGACCTTCTTTGTGTACGACCTTAGTTCTGACGGCCCTCTTTACAGTTATTGGAGTCTATACGTCTACTGTGGTGGGAATACCGTCTTTCACTTCTCCTTGATTTTTCGGAGAACTACTTTCACTTTCTCCTCTCACTTTTTCAACCGAATTTCGAGTTGTAAGTCTTTTGCTTCTAGTATCGTAGACCAGGGTAGTGAAGTACCCTTTATCTACCTCTTTGTCACCTTTGTCACAGTCTGAAATGAAAAACCCCGAGGTTTTAGTGACGTCTACCACTGACGTCGGTACTTTAATTTTCTGCGAATGAGGAACCTTCTTTTCAATACTGGTTGGATCTATCGTATAAGTTTTCGTCTCTGTAATGAAACGGCTGATTCCAGGCAGATCAGTTCCGATACCAAAAAGGACACCAGTACATACCTACACTCTCAACCTGACACTTCTTTCGACTCACGGTTTCTTGACTACTAAAACTTGACACCACAACCTCTTCTGAGAACTCTCAGGGAACCTGACGTTCCTTTAGGTTGGTCAGGTAGAATTTCGTTCAGGACTCCTTAGGATTTCAGGACTCATAAGTAACCTTCTTACCTACCACTTCGATCTTGAGGTTATGAAACAGGTGGACTACGTTTCTTGACTGAGTGACCTTTTCTGGGACTACGACCCTTTCTAGCTTCCGCTCTCGTCTTCCCCTGCTGTCTCCTACTCTACCGACCTACCGTAGTGGCTGAGTCACCTGTACTCAAACTCACTTGAGACCCTCAACCACTACCTGTCCCTCCGGACCGCACAACGTCAGGTACCCCAGTATCTCAGCCTGTGCTGACTCGTTGACTTGTTGTTCCGAAAGGACTTTGTCCGTGACCCCACCTCGTAGGGTTCCCGCCTCGCAGCGACCGTCCTCAACCTGCGGTAACGGGGAGTCAGACCGAATGAGTAAGTAGTCGAGCGGGGAGGAGGTGCAGCTCCTGGATTAGAAACAATATTTCGGTACACCAGGACTCAGTCGTAGCTCGAAGGACTTTGGACGTCCAGGTTGGGTAGATGTCCGACGGCCCGGTGACCAACCAAGTAGGAGGAGAGGGACGAAGGAAGGTAGGGGTCGAGTCAGGCCGGACCTGGGCTCACGGATCGTTTCGGAGGGTGGGGGGTGGGGGAATGGGGTCGGCGGTACAATCGACTTCCACCAACCCGTCCCCGAACTCTTGCAGGAACCCAGACCTTCAGAGGCACGGTCACAACCTCGGTCGCGTGGGTCGACCGCGAAGAAAGACGAACACCAGTGCCCGCAGGACCGAGTGCCACTGGGCGTCCGACTCGGGTGTCGGGGGGTGTGGAGAATGAGAGTAGAGTCGTGTACCAATCGTGTACCACTTGTAAACAACTTTACTTCACTTGAGAGTCTTAATGAGTTTACACCAATCTGTGAAAAACTACTGACCTCCAGTCGTCCTACCTGGTATCAATTCAAGACAACCTCCCTTCATTACGGGTCCCACCCAATAGTGTCGGTCACGAGGGTCGGGGGATCGTAAAAGAAACTTACCTCTCCTCCTAGGGTCCTGTGGTTAGTCTCTCTGGGGACCGTCCTCGGCTCGGGGGGTGAGTAGGACTGGGAGCCACCCGAGACATCCCGAAGTGGTGCTACGTCTGAACCCGGATTATGGCAGGTCGACTCGACCCGGACCCCGACAGGTACCGGGCGGGGACGCGGGCCGACGGGTACTTCCGGGGACGGAGACCAACGACCGGGTCACACTAGCGTCGTCTGTTGTCCCCGTGTGTCTACGACCACCCTCTGACCTCCACCCTCCCCCTCCGCGCTCCAGACAGAGGAGGAGACTGTGGACGTAGTAGCCTCCGAGGCACTCGATGTCCGCCGGGGAGACACTCCAGAGCCACGATCCAAGGTAGACGGGCCACCCCGACCCGGGACCCCTATAGGGGTGGGACGCAAGGGGGACGACGACCCGGGACCCCTATAGGGGTGGGACGCAAGGGGGACGACCCACACCCCTAGTCCACCGGGTACGACACAGGACCACGGGTAAGGGTTCTGATTCAGAGAGGTCGAGGTTCAGAGAGACCGAACATTGGTGGGAGGGGATGGTCCCCCGAACACGAGACGGGGGAACTACCCCGACCCTACCTACGTTTTGAAGCCCTGCTGGACCTTGAATCTCAGATATCAAACCTAGGTATACAAATTTACAAATATTTCTCTAATCGCCTTCGGTCTCCTTTCACTTCCAGTCAGGGGTAGTCGGAGAACCTCGACGACGAACGATAAATTAGAGAGGGATTGCCTGTGTAGACGGATGAACGTTTCCCTGGACCTTAGGCACATAAAGGGTTCCGTGTCTCGAGCCGTCCCGAACACGACTTCCATGTATGTCACCACCACCACAGCGACTGTCGTCACACCCCTGTACGAACCTACCCACCCTGCGACTACGAGTACCCCCGAAGGGCTTTCACTGCCCAGTCCACGCAAACGAATTCCCCCAAGTCCGGGTCACTCCCCTCAAGCGCCCTGTCACCGGGGGTCGGGACGAGGGACCTCACAAGAATCGACACGAGTCTTGGTTCGTCTACCGTCTTACACTCCCCGTGACAACCGTGCTGACTTTACACGCGTGGGTGTAAAATTGTGGTCTTTATGTCACTCCAGAGTGGGTCTTCGAAACTTCACGTCAGAACTATTTCTCTTTCACCTCACTTTCAGCGAGTCAGCACAGGCTGAGAAACGTTGGGGTACCTGATATATGTCAGGTACCTTTAGAGGTCCGGTCTTATGACCTCACCCACCGGAAGGAGAAGAGTCTCCTAGAAGGGTTCGGTCCCTCACTTGAGTCCAGAGGGTACAACGTCCGTCTAAGAAATGGTCGACTCGGTGCTCCCTTCGGGGTTATTTCTCCTTTATACGTGCGTTGCTCCAGGAGAAAGGACCTTAGGGGGAATACATGTGGTCTACTCCTTTATTTTATTTGTAAAGGTACCACATAAATCAATAAATTTTAAGGAATAAACGGAAGAGTGAATTTTAACACCCCTTTTTTTTTGTTTCTTTCGTTACTGTTCGGGTCCTCTTTGCAGATTGGAGTCCTTTGAGACGACGGGATCTTCAGTACACACGGGACGCGTGCCATCGCCCTTCCGGCACGACCACGACCCTCGACTGGCCCCGAGGCGCACCGGGGTCGCCCAGTCGCGACCCATCCACCCGACTGCACCTACGGGCAGTCACCACGGGAAGAGACGTTCCCCCGTAGCGCCCACACTGGCACCCGTACAGTCGACCTAAGGTCGACGGGGTCACCCAGACAACCGTGATTGTGTCTCCGAGCACGAAATTGTGGACACCTTGGGTCGTACAAAAACGGACATAGGTCCCTTCTCCCTCTATGGGTTCCAGATCTCTTCGGAGACGGGGACTCACTCCTCGGCCAGTAGGAGCCGGACGTGCCCCTCGAGGGGTCACAAGTAGACGCGGAATCGGGCACGGGGACACCAGGAAAAGGAAGGGGAGGGGCCGTCCTCCACCGTCGGGGCTGGTGTAGGACCGTCCCAGTCTACACCTCTTACGGGGTCGGGACGGAGTAGACGGAGCAAAAGGCGCTCCCAAAAGTCGAGACGAAGGCCCGGGAAGGACAGTAGAATCGTATTCTCACTGCAGCGAGTCAGCACAGGTTGAGAAACACTGGGGCACCTGACATCGGATGGTCCGAGGAGACAGATACCCTAAAAGATCCGTTCCCATGACCACACCCAACGGTAAAGGAAGAGGTAGAATTGCAATTTGCTTTAAAGATTGTCCGACTACGGACCGAGTGCGGTGGGGTGAAGTCGAGAAAAAGTGTGAGAGTCCTCAGGACCGCGAGAGGTACGGCTACGACTCCACGGGTCCGAGGAGGACTTCGAGCGCCGGCAGGACTTGTTGAGATCAAAGGTGCACCACCCCACGACGGTTCCCCCGCCTCCTCGGCCGTGGTTGGCTCTGCAGCCCGACTCGATTGGGACTTAGGAGCTCGGAACCCGTAGCGGCGGAAATACACGGGACTCGGGCGTTCGAAGTACACGAATCTCAAGGACCTGTGTCGTATCGGCGTCCTCGGGGGGTCGGAAACGAAGGCGTCTCTCGACGTTTCGTTCCGTCACAAGAGAACTGAGTGGAAGGTCCGTCGCAATGTCGAGCAGGTTGAGCGAACTAGTCTCTCGCGGGGAGAACAGACTCGTGTCCGGGGCACTGAAGGGAGACGACTTTGTCAAGGTAAGTGTTTATGACCAAAACGCCGAAGATGACGTAGAACTGTGTTCACTTCCCCTGTCTACAGAAAGCTTTCCTGTGTCTCAGTCCCCCGACCCCACACCCGTTCCCGCTCTGCCCCCGTAACCAGTCCCGACGTCTCTTCGTCGTGCCTGTCCTCTATGTATGTACCCACTACCCACCCATCCCTCCATCCATCCATCAACCTGTCTATCCATGTAACTACCTACATGGATGGATTCAGTCATTCAGTACAGGTCGAGAAACACTGGGGTGCCTGACATCGGGCGGTCCGAGGAGAGAGTACCCTAAGAGGTCCGTTCTTATGACCTCGCCCATCGGGAAGGGAAGAGGTCCTCTAGAACGACTGGGTCCCTTGCTTGGACTCAGGGGACATAACGTCTACCATCTATTGCCTATCTTTGTATCTACCTGTCCGTCCGAATGAGATCCCTTGGTTGAAGACATTGTTACTTCTGGCTCTACCGGACCTTGGAGTCCTCTCGGCCACGCCGTCAAGGTCAGATCAGGTTTCCGGACTCTTGGTCCCCTTGACCGGCACACTCAGGGTCGGGCTTCCGTCCTTTTTAGGTCGTAGGGTCGGGTCGTCGGGTCACCTCTCGTCCTGAGACGGGAAAGAGACGGAATAGGGACAAGTCTGGGAGGTTCGTGACCCGCTCAGGTGGGTGAGACCCCTGAGTAGACAAAACGAGTCGAGTGGTTACGCTTACGGCTAGTGTAGGGCTTTGTGTGGTGTCCGTGTGGGTCTCAGGGCAGACTAGGTCATAGCCCTCTGTGCACCGGACACCTCGGCAGTCCGGTAGTGGTCGCCTGCCCGCGGTACCCACACGGGTCGGGAGGGAAAGGTACCAAACCCCTTCGCACTGCACTGGGAGTGTCCGAAGGTCTTTCACCTCGTACGAGGAAGACAGTAGAGATCCCACACCGGTTCTGAGGGGGGTGGGGTCGGAGTAGGAGTCAAAGGGGGTTCGAGGTCGACCTTGGGGGGTACGTAAACCCATATTGGGACCGTTCTATCCCTCGACCCCGGGACCCCCCGCCTTCAGGGTCGGAGAGGGGTCCCTGGTCCCCCGACCGTACACCGGTTCTCGTACCAGAGGCGACTACCTCCTTATTCCTGTTCTTCCCTGGTTAGAAGAGCCAAGAACCACTCTTGTCTGCACCGGGGTATGAGTTCCTACCCCACCACCAGCTCCCCTCTCCGCTCTAGTGGAGGGCTCCCGTAGGGCTCGACCGGACATCGGAGAGTCTGTCTTTTCCGACAAGACGCCCCACGTCGGGTGTCTCCTTCGCGGTCTCACTGGCTGAGGTGGTAACGCACTCCTTAAGGCGCTCGGACTCAACGGAATAACGGGCGTGACTTGAGTCAAGGTGTGACTAGGTAAAGTCAGCCAAAAGCACCTTAACACATGGGAAACCGTCCCAGACGACCTCTTCCATTCCTTCAACTTTCTTGGATGAAGGGTGAAAGACCCTCCGAAGACTTTTTCTTCTGCCCGTGTCACGGGTCGTGGCGGCAGTCGACGTAACGCAGAAGAGAAAGTCACGAAAGACCACCCGTCTCGGAGGGGACGAAGGCAATTGAACTGTACACCAACCAAGACAGAATCGAATATCGACTCTGTGGAGGGTCCGCCGACCCTCGTCGTGTCGGGAAAGCTCAGACATTACTTGGACCACACCTTACTGTCACAGACTCTGTGAGCCTGCAGAGTCTGAGGTCAGGATTCACTCTAAACGAAGGAAGGACGTCTTCACTGTACTTATTTGCCCAATTTGATCCTTCCGCAGAGTTAGGTAAAGTCAGGGCGACAGTCTCCCGGGGCACAGGAACCCCCACTGTGTGCGTCCCTCCGAACCCCTCGGGCTTTGTGGGCGAGTGGTGGTCCCTGCCGGACTTGGGTGGTCTGGGACCTGAGGAAAAAAACAGCACTCTGACACCTCGGGCTTTGTAGGCGAGTGGTGGACCCTGCCGGACTTGGGTAATCTGGGACCTGAGGGAGAAAACAGCACTCTGTGAGTCCTCGTGCACAGCCAGAGATCTGTGTTGCTGGCGAAGAGAGCAAACAGGGCTCTACTACAGAGTGTGCAAAATCCAAAGCCTCGAATTTAATCGAACAGACTATTCTCTCTGAGCAGACGAGAGCAGGTTCCCCGTCGGCCACAGCGGACGACGCCGGTCCTGGCACTGGAGGCACTCCATTCCGCTCAGAGACGACCTTTAATAAATAGTGGGCTCACCCAGTAAGGCAAAGTCGACGGGTCGGAGCACCCGTAGAGTAACTGTGTCGTTATTACCGGATACTTGAAGACCAGGTTAATTAACAATTACTCTCCGAACTACTCGTCTCTTTCCCGGATAATCAAATCGACCAACAGAAAGACAGTGTCATCGTCCCCAGTTGTAAGACGCTTCCCGCTTTATTTTCGTGACCGCGACTAGGTGAGAAGATTTGTTCGACGTAGTAGAAACTACAATTCGTTTCAATTTATGTTTCAAACCAGTGGGGGCCTTTCAGTGTACATTTGTGCGTCTGGGAGACATAAAAAATTTTTACACTCGTGTCCACGAAAATTTTTTAGTATTATTAAGAACGCAGAAAGTATTACGAACGGGGCACACTTACACCAAATCTTAAAATATCAAGTCAAGTCAACGAGTCAGCACAGACTAAGAAACGCTGAGACACCTGACGTCGTGTGGTCCGAAGGGACAGGTAGTGGTTGAGGGTCTCGAACGAGTTTGAGTACAGGTAACTTAGCCACTACGGTAGGTCGATCTTAAAATGTCCGGGTCCTGTTTGACGTCTTCTTTAGTCAAAATAGAGTACACAAACCAAGGGAATTTTTCTCTTTGACTTAAACACGAAAAGACTAATATTTTCATCACACACGAGTTGGGTTGTCTAATTCTTTTAGTTCCTCGTATAAAGATTTTTCACCCACGGTGAGTCTCCACAAGTAACAATTGTCCGAGCCGCAGTTCACGTTGAACGCGGGACCCGCGGAGGCCACCCGATGACAACGACGGAACTGGATGTGCGAGCCGTGTCGGGTGCGACCTGTTAAGACTGTGTACTTATGTTCGTGCCCACACTTTGTCTCGCCACATCCGACACGTGGGCGAGGTCGCAAGAACGGACCTCTGGGGGTACCTGTCTCGTCGGACTGTCCGACGTCAGGTGTCCCGGCGTTTCCCATCCTGTCGACTCGCCCAAAGTGCAATACACCTGTACACAAAGATACATTAAAACTCTTACACGAATACAACGAATTTAGGAAGTACGAGGTCGTGTCATTTATAACGTAAACGAAGGGGGTTTCTCCATGAAACAGCACAAGACTCAGGAACCGTTTCTCACATTTCAGGGCCTTGAGCACACGACGACAGAAATTGACCTCCGACCTTTGACGAAGGCATTACCAGACACCTCAGTGCCTCCCACTCTGGACAGGTTGTGTCCTGACAGAAAGACGAGGACGACTTTTCCTGCTTGTCCGTTCTCCGTCCCCATGACCAGGAGTGTTCCTAGTGAGGGCGGAGCCCTACAGTGATTAACACACTGGCCTAACCTCGTGTGGGTCTCTCTTCGAAGACGACTTTAAAGCGGGACTCTCGAGACGTACGTACTACGACTGTGTAAAGTCTCTCAAGTCCGTAGTCCGACAGCTAGTCAGGTCGAGATGTAAGGCGACGTAAGGCCGACACACTGAATCATGCACACGCTGGAAGAGGTCCCTAGAGTCGAGGAACCTCGGAATATGCACAAGGGATTCCTTTTCTAAAGCCACAACTGGTAGACCGCTACAGGTGCACATCTCAGAAGAGAACACAACAACCTTCTCCCACAAACGACACTGGGCACGTAAGAGCACCGTTTTAAGATAATCGGAAACGGGACGAAGTAAAGCATGAGGTTCCGGTTTAAACGGACAATGAGGTCCAAAGAACTGAAGGATGAAAACGTAAGGTCAGGGGACATCACTTTTACTGTAGAAGAAACCCACACTCAAGATTTTCCAGAACATCCAGAAGTATCTTGGTAAGTTGAAGTCGAAGAAGTCACAATGACCAACCTCGTATCCGAACCTAATGGCACTATAATTTACCAAACGGAACCTTTACTTCTAGTACCGTAGACCAGGGTAGTGAAGTACCCTTTATCTACCCCTTTGTCACCTTTGTCACAGTTTAAAATAAAACCCCCCGAGGTTTTAGTGACTTCTACCACTAACGTCGGTACTTTAATTTTCTGCGAATGAAGAACCTTCCTTTCATACTGGTTGGATCTATAGTATAACTTTTCGTCTCTGTAATGAAACGACTGATTCCNGGTAGTGAAGTACCCTTTATCTACCCCTTTGTCACCTTTGTCACAGTTTAAAATAAAACCCCCCGAGGTTTTAGTGACTTCTACCACTAACGTCGGTACTTTAATTTTCTGCGAATGAAGAACCTTCCTTTCATACTGGTTGGATCTATAGCATAACTTTTCGTCTCTGTAATGAAACGACTGATTCCAGGTAGATCAGTTCCGATACCAAAAAGGACACCAGTACATACCTACACTTTCAACCTGACACTTCTTCCGACTCGCGGCTTCTTAACTACGAAAACTTGACACCACAACCTCTTCTGAGAACTCTCAGGGAACCTGACGTTCCTCTAGGTTGGTCAGGTACGAATTCCTCTAGTCAGGACCAACAAGAAACCTTCCTTACTACGATTTCGACTTCGAGGTCATGAAACCGG
Organism: Capra ibex; assembly: GCA_006410555.1. Lineage (NCBI taxonomy): Eukaryota > Metazoa > Chordata > Mammalia > Artiodactyla > Bovidae > Capra > Capra ibex. Next base: position 60,334,257 of record SJYO01037955.1, read on the forward strand.
TGGAGTACGATTCTCGACTGAGTAACCTTTTCCGAGACTACAACCCTCCCTAACCCCCGTCCTCCTCTTCCCCTGCTGTCTCCTACTCTACCGACCTACCGTAGTGACTGAGTTACCTGCACTCAGACTCACTTGAGGACCTCAACCACTACCCGTCCCTCCGGACCACACGACGCTAAGTACCCCAGCGTTTCTCAGTCTGTACTGACTCGCTGACTTGACCTGACTTCCTTTTTTACCTGCTAGTCCACCCACTTTGAGTGTCGGTCGGACGACAGTCCCACACACACACACACATGTGTGTGTGTCAACACAGGTTAAGAAACTCTGGGGTACCTGATATTGGGAGGTTCGAGGAGACAGGTACCCTAAAAGGTCTACTCTTATGACCTCCCCCAACGGTGAAGGAAGAGGGTTGGGTCCCTAGAAGCGCTGGGTCCCTAGTTTGGGCGCAGACGACGTAGAGGACGTGACCGTCCGCCTGCAAATGGTGGCACGACGGACCTTCCGGAACACTCCCCGCCCTCGGGTCTTTCGGCAAGTTGCTGTTATCGGTAGTCGCGCCGAGAATAAACATTGCGACAAGGTGATTCTACAGTCGCAGGCGTACGGGCACACCAAGTCAGACACGTCCGCCACGGGCACTGTACTCACACGTGTCGCAACTGTCTTCGCCCCTCCGCCTCGTCAATAACGGTCCTTCGCCACCCACCCCCGGTGGACCTGACCCGTACCCGGACCTCCCGAGGATCAGTGACCTTCCTGACTACGACTTCGACTTTGAGGTTATGAAACCGGTGGACTGTACTTCTTGACCGAGTAAACTTTTCTGGGTCTACGACCCTTTCTAACTTCCGTCCTCCTTTTCCCCCGCTGTCTCCTCCTCTACCAACCTACCGTAGTGGCTGAGTTACCTCTAATCAAACCCATTTGGGATTCTCAACCACTACCTGTCCCTCCGGACCACACGACTTCGGGTACCCCAACGTTTCTCAGTCTGTGCTGACTCACTGACTGACCTGACTTGACCTCCCCGGGGGTCGGGACCCGCCGAGTCCCCACTGCCACCAGTCGACACGAGCATGTGAGCCAGTCCGAACAAGAGTCGTGGCTCCAGTACGAAAAAACGTATAACTTCGGTAAATGGGTCCTACTGTTTCGGTCCGGTCCTCCCGGGTTGAGTCTGGGGGGAGGTGGTACCTCTCTTCTCAGAGCACACAAAGGTCTCGAGTCGGGTCCTGGTCTCCCGGGACCGCATCGCCTGTATAGAGGCCTCTTCTTCGTCGGACTCGAAGGACCTCCTCTTCCCTTCTCCTCTCTCGTCCTCTCGACGTCTCTGCAAGTCTCGTCGGGGACCAGCGGTCCGGGCCGAGTCGCAACCTCTTCCTTCCTCGTCGCCGACCACACAGAAACCGTCTCGAGACCCTACGGACGTTACGAGGGTGCCCTGTCCTACCGGGACGCGTCCCCGTACCCCACGTCACCTCTCACCCCCCGTACTCCCCGGTGTTGGAAAACCTGTCTTTTCCTTCACCAGCATGCCAACGGAGACCTCTTCTTACGGTCGCAGAACGAGGTTTACGGTCGGTCGTACAGACACAGAGTCGCCAGTAGTCAGACAAGACACCTGGTCTACGAAGTGGTTCCCCTGGACTGGACCGTGGTCCGAGACCAGGTAAGGACGGGGGTCCTCTGGCAAACGGGTGGCGTGTGTGGGTCTACGGTAGGACCTGGTCTCCACCTCCTGTCAGACCTTCTTACCGGCCCATGAGGTCTCTCCAATATAGCTTAAAGTATTCTTTGGTGGTGGAGAGAAAGTTTTGGTTCCGTGGCAAAACGCAGAGGTCGCCTTGCTCTCGAACACAACGGGGTGCACGGTGACCTGAAACGGCAACGACCACAAGACCTAAACCCGATGAGATTGTCCATATGTTACGGTAGAGAAAAATCGAACGCAAAGGACTACTGTATCCTCCACCCCGAAGAAAAGTATGTGAACCGACGGTAGACACATAGAAAAAACTACTCCACAGACAATTTTAGTGACCGTTAAAAAAAAAAAAAACTCAACAAAAGAATCGTAATTTAAGGTTTCTCAAGAAACACATGTAACCGATCGCTGGGACAAAGTCTACACAGAAACAGGAACCGTTTGTAAGGGAGAGGCAGACACCGAACAGAAGAGGGAGAAGGCTGTAGTAGAAAGCGCCTCGTCTTAACAGACTGGACTCGGCCCAGGTCGGTCAGTTAGGAGAGGAAGGACTTGACACGGCCACCGCTTAGACGCCTCAGCAGAGGTGCGGGTCGCGGGAGCTCCGAGAGAGGACACACTACGAAATCCTCAACTACCAAAGTCCACCATGTCGTCCAGACACTAGACGAACCTCAACTAAAGACTCTCCCAAATGTCAGACACAGACCTAGGTCGGAAGACGGGCAACTACGACTGGGGAAGGTCACGGCAAACAGCCTTTCGGACAGAAACGAGGTAACACAGCGGAAACAAGAAAACGGTCTTTAGACAACTGACATACGTGCACCCAGAAAGCCCCCCGAGAGGCACTACAGAGTAGTAGATAAACAGACAAGAAAGAGATTACGGAGAAAAACAACCAATAATATCGAAATGTGATTCAGAACTTTAGTTCGTCACATTCGGGATGTTGAAATAAGAAGAAGTCATAACACAACCGATAAGAAAAAGGAAAGGGAAGGAAAAAAAACGGAGAGGTTTATTTGATATCTTATTCTAAAAAACCCTAGGTGGGTTTAATGAACGATCCCAAAACTGACCATAACGTACTTAGAGAACTGGCTGAACCCTTTTTGACTACAGAACTGTCAAGACTCAGAAGGAGAGACACTCGTCCCTATGACGTAAACAAATCAAGAGACTAAAGTAAGTAGTCTTAATCATTAAAAGGAGTACATCTAGATTGTGCATAAAACGAACCAAATATGGTTCGACAAAGTAAACGTCCCTCACGAATACATTACAATGATATATATAAAAAAAATAAAGTTTAAGGTGAAAAAATAAAGACCGTATTACTTTTTGTTACCGCAAAAAGTATAATTGGAACACAAGACTTTGAACGACATTACATGAAAATCAAGGGTCTCCAAATCCGTCTTAAAGTCTAATAGATATATCTGATAGCACGTTAGACACTAGTTCCAGCTAAGATAAAAAGGAAGGATCGGACATACGACGAGAGTGGGGAAAAGGATAACGTGTGTATACATGAAGGCACTACAACCTTCCTTACCTTTCTCACCTGTAGGAACGGTACAATGACTACTCTTTCGGAGTTTAGAGAGTGGGAATTCATGCATGTTACGATTAGCGTCCCGAAGAACGTCTATAAAAAAGTAATTCAACTCCTTCAGGGGGGAGAGAGAGATCAAATGACTATCACAAATAGTACTCAACTGAACAACCTAAAACAGTTTACTAAAAACAGGTAGATAACTAGAGTAGTACACTAAAAACAAATTGGACAATTACACTGTAGGTGTTAACGTAAGTAAAGTGTGTGATCGTTTCATTACGAACTTTAAGAGGTTCGATTCGAAGTTGTTGTACACTTGGTTCTTGAAGGTCTACAAGTTTGACTTAAATCTTTTCCGTCTCTGGTCTCTAGTTTAACAATTGTCGACAACCTAGTATCTTTTTTTGGTTCTCTTAAGGTTTTTTGTGTAGATGAAGACGAAGTAACTGATGTGATTTCGGAAACTGACACACCTAGTATGGTTTGACACCTTTTAAGAATTTGTCTACCTTTATGGTCCGGTGGACTCGACGGAGGACTCTTTGGACATACGTCCTGTCCTTCGTTGGCACGTGCCTCGTCATCTGACCAAGTTTTGACCCTTTCCGCAGGTAGTTCCGACCTGTGACAGTGAGACGAATAAATTCAAGATACGTCTCATGTAGAGCACTTTACGGTCCGACCTACTTCGTGTTCGACCTTAGCTCTGACAACTCTCTTTATAGTTATTGGAGTGTATACGTCTACTGTGGTGGGAATACCGTCTTTCACTTCTCCTTCATTTCTCGGAGAACTACTTTGACTTTCTCCTCTCACTTTTTCAACCGAATTTTGAGTTGTAATTTTTTTGTTTCTAACACCGTAGGCCAGAGTAGTGAAGTACCGTTTATCTACCTCTGTGTTACCTTTGTCACCGTCTGGAATAAAAGAACCCGAGGTTTTGGTGCGTCTACCACTGTCGTGGTACTTTAATTTTTTGCGAACGAGGACCCTTCTTTTCGATACTGGTTGGATCTGCCGTATGAGTTTTCGTCTCTGTAATGAAACGACTGTTTCCATGTACCAAAAGGTCAGTAGTACATACCTACACTCTCCACCTGGTATTTCTTTCGACTCGTGACTTCTTAATTACGAAAACTTGGCACCACAACCTCTTCCGAGAACTCTCAGGGTCCTGTCGTTCTAGTTTGGTTGGTTAGGATTACCTTTAGTCAGGACTTATAAGTAACCTTCCTAACTACTACCCTTTCTAACTTCCGTCCTCCTCTTTCCCTGTTGTCTCTACTCTACCAACTTACCGTAGTGACTGAGTTGCCTGTACTCAAACACGTTCAAGGCCCTCAACCACTACCTGTTCCTCCGGACCACACGACGTTAGACACCCCAATACTTCTCAGCCTGTACTGACTCACTTACTTGACTTGACTTACACTCCATAATGTCATTGGCTAAAAACTCACAACTTCGTCGGAACGTATTGTCCATTTAAGGACAACTGACTCCACAATTGAAAAAAATATGTAATAACCTAAATGTGACAAAATAACCCTTAAAAAACGTAGAGTCGAGTACTCTTTATAACCGGACCTCAAAAGAACATTACACAAAGAGACTAAACTATAATGAGATTACGACTAGAGTATCTTAGTCAGTCCTTTGTAAAGGAGACGAAGATAGTAGACCGTCTCTAACATCTCTTAACCATTCAAAAAAGAACTGGCAAACCATCTTAGGTAGTTACTTACGTAGACCCAGACCGTCAAAGATAAAACCTTCCAATAATGAATAAATTAGTAAAAATTTCTCTAATACCCGGATAAATATAAAGAACACTTAAAACCGTCTAACTCAGAAACTTTTTCAACCAAGTAAAGTAGACCCAATAGTTTAAACACTGGTTCTTTACCAAGAGAAAAAAACTCAGGGAGTCAACACAGACTGAGAAACGTTGGGGTACCTGTTATATCAGGTACCTTAAGAGGTCCGGTCTTTTCTTCACCCATCGGAAAGGGAAGACGTCCCCCAAAAGGGTTGGGTCGCTGACTTGGGTCCAGAGGGCGTAACGTCCGTCTAAGAAATGGTCGACTCGGTGTTCCCCCTGGGGTTTTATGACCTCACCCATCGAATAGGGAAGAGGTCACCTAGAAGGGTTGGGTCCTTAGGTTCACCCCAGAGAACGTAACGTCCACCTAAGAAATGGTTGACTCTATAGTCCCTTCGGGTTTCGCCAAGTGTCCCAAAGAAATAATAGAGAAATTATAGGTAACCTAGACATCGATACAAAGGAGTAAAGAAAGACTATAATCGTTAAACACAGGAGAGAAAAAGAACCAATAGGACTGATCTCAAAATAACGAAAATAATTAGAAAGTTTCTTGATCAAACAAACCAAAAAGACAATATATCTCAACCAAACACTAAGATAGATAACCAAAAGATAAAATTCAAAATAACTAAAGACGAGATTAAGAATAATAAATAAAAGAAAACGATTGAAACCTAAATTAAAAGAAAGGAAAGAGAAAGGATTCTACCTTTAAACCTAATAACTAACACCGAGAAAAAAGTAAAATTATATACTTGCTTACAATACATAAAGGGAGACTCGTGACAAAAGTGGTGTAAGGTGTGTAAAACAATTCAAGACAAAAGTAAAGGCAAATCGATTCTTATGAAGAACCCAAAGGCATTAACGAGTCGTCATTTATTAGGTGGACGTCGCGTCCTCGGTGTCCTCTGAACCCAAGGTAAGACCCAGTCCTTCTAGAGGACCTTCTCCCGTACCGATGGATGACGTCATAAGAACGGACCTCTTAGGGTACCTGTCTCCTGGGGTCACCGGATGTCAGGTATCCCAACGTTTCTCAGGTTGTACTACTTCACTGATTCGCGAGTACCTGTGTGAAAGTAAATCGATTTCTATGAAGAATGAAAACTCTAAAAAGAAGTTCAGTACACAGTCAATCTTCACATGACAAATCATAGGCACATAATTATAAACCCCCAAAAGGTCAATAGAAAGACAATAGATAAAAATCAAGTCAAGATTATACCGGAAAATGTAAAAATTTCTGTACAAAATGCCGGGTCACACCGGAGAGACTACGGACGAGGTACACTCGAACTCTTGCACTGCAATAACCTACTTCGTCAGACATCTACGGCCAGTGTAGGCCAACTAACTACCGCAACAACTCAAGTTGACAAAGGAACGACCAAAAGACGGACACTTTGGACGGGCAGACACTACCTTCCTACGGCGCCCGAGGTCCACACCTTCACCTAAGTAGAGAGAGAGGAACACCACGACAGTCGAAAACAGAGTCCATCAAAATACGAGACAAAATCTGAGCATATACAATTCCTACAAACATAAAAGAACTTCTTATTTGGAGAAAGAGTAATACGTCACGGGAAGAAATAGGGACTATGTAAGAAACGAAACTCTAAAGAAAACGGAATTTAGTTATATCGGTGAGGATGAAAGAAAACTAGTCGGAACGACGACGACGACGATTCAGTGAAGTCAGCACAGGCTGAGACACGCTGGGGTATCTGGCGTCGGGTGGTCCGAGGGGACAGGGACCCCAAGAGGTGACCTCACCCAACGGTAAAGGAAGAGGTTACGTACTTTCACTTTTCACTTTCAGTTCAGTGAGTCAGTACAGACTGTGAGTCGCTGGGGTGCCTGACGTCGGAAGGTCCGAGAAGACAGGTACCCTAAAAGGTCCGTTCTCATGACCTCACCCAACGATAACGGAATCGTACCATATAAAAAGAGGGAGATAAATGTCCGTATAGAGTCTCTATAAAACCCAAACCAAAGTCTGGTGACGTCATTTCGTTTGTAGTAGTATTTTCGTTCAGTGTGTCTACAAAACCAAAGGGCGTCGTATATTCAATACGAATGTGATATCAGACGGTTCACATGGTATCCCAATACAGATTTTTTTGTTCCATATATGGAATTAATTTTTATGAAATAGTGGGGTTTTATAATTGGTAGGAGAAGTGGAAGTCGTTCAACATTAGAAAAACGACCACTTCCAAAACAAAACCACAACTACCGACGACCGACTAGTCATACCACCAACGATTTTCGACCCCACCGACTTAGAATTTCATTGTATTATTATGTCGAACAGGGTAACTAACTGAAAAAGAAAGTGATTGTTAAGGAGACATCGTACAGTTACAATAAACTATCATAAAACGGGTGTCATCTAGACCGTTTTAACTTCAGTTAGGAGAGTTCGGGACGACGACCAAATAGTTGGTTCAAATATATTGTCAGGCTTAAGAAACAATATGATAGTTGTTACAAATGTAGAAGTGATCGTCCAAGGTAGAGTTCCTCGGTGGAAGGGACAAGTAGGCACTCTTCGGTAAGGAGTACATAAGTTCAAAGTACTACTCTAGTGTCGCCGACTCAGTGTGGAAGTCCGAGGTGAATTTTAAGATCAAGGGGGTGAGAAAGGTGGTAGACACGAATGAAGGAGGAGACTTCAGAACTGTGGATGTTTCAGTACGTACCCCTAATCTTAGTTGAAGAAGGTTTGCGGATAATCGCCCACTCACTTCAGCGAGTCAGTACAGACTGAGAAACGCTGGGGTACCTGACATCGGATGGTCCGAGGAGACAGGTACCTTAAAAGGTCCGTTCTCATGACCTCACCCAACGGTAAAGTAAGAGGTCCCCTAGAAGGGTTGGGTCCCTAGTTTGGGTCCAGAGGACGTGACGTCCGTCTTCGAAATGACAGACTCGGTGGTCCCTTCGGGTTGCGGATAATTACGACTATAAAACTGGAGCAGGGTACTTAGTGTTTACAACAATTACCGAAGATCTTACCACTCAGAAGAGGTCTCATAGAAGTCAAGAGTCTGAAAATCGTGGTGTTCGACAGGCATAACTCGGGGGTCGCCAAGAAGTAAACGTCGGGTCCAAAGGGTGGAACTGTGGTCAGGGTTCCTTCCAGAGACGAACACGCAGAAGAGGTTCTTTCGGGACGGAGAGACATAGTGGAGAGACCGAGAGGTCGGAACTACCGTCGTAGATGGGGACCCAGTAGGAGGAGGAATATCTGAGTTCTTCTTGACGAGTAACAAGTCGGACGGGTCGTAAGGAGAACAACTGTCCAACCTAACCGTTGAAGGTTCAAGGAAGGACTCTTCAAGAATTTAGTTGTTTTTATCAAACGGATTATTGTACATGTTTACACCCTTATTATCACACAATTATTTTCCTCACCTCTTTTATTACAACTTCGATGTTACTAAAGGAGTTTCTAATGTAGAGTCAGACACAGATGTGCTCTCGTCCACGTCACCTCTAAGTCATCCGTAGAACGATAAATCAGTTCTAAGTCAGTTCTTCTCAGTTGAACTAGTATGGTTAGGTTCATTAAATTGATATTCTTGTATTACTGGACTTAGTCAATAGATGGACCTTATTTAGTCGATTAACAATGTAAAAATGAATTAAAAGAGAACAGCGTCGAAACCTAATCTATTATGTTTGAGTAATGAAGGACTTTTGGTGTTTTGTGAATAGAATTAAGGTTTCCAAGTAAAGATTAACAACAAGTCAGCGAATCAGTGTAGGTTGAGAAACGTTAAGGTACCTGACGTCGTACGGTCCGAAGGGACAAGAGGTGGTAGAGGACCTCGAACGAGTTTGAGTACAGGTAACTCAGTCACTACGGTAGGTTGGTAGAGTAAGAGACAGTAGTGAAAGAGAAGAACGGAAGTCATAAACGGTCGTAGTCCCAGAAAAGGTTACTCAGTCGAGAAACGTAGTCCACCGGTTTCACGACCTCGAAGTTGGAGTCGTAGTCAGGGAGGTTACTTATCAGTCCCAACTAAAGGATCTCTTAACTGACCAAACTAGAGGAACTTTAGGTTACCTAAGAGTTCTTAGAAGAGGTTGTGGTGTCAGGTTTTCGTAGCTAAGAAACCACGAGTCGGAAGAAATACCAGACTGAGAGTGTAGGTATGTACTGATGACCTTTTTGGTATCGAAACTAATCTGTCTGGAGACAACCGTTTCATTACAGAGGCAAAAAATTAGACGACGGTCCAACCAGTCTCAAAACAGAGGTTCGTAGAAACGTGAAGTGCCGACGGCAGTGGTAGTCGTCACTGAAACCTCGGGTTCTTTTATCTTAGAGAGTAACAAAGATAACAAAGGGGTAGATAAACGGTACTTCACTACCCTGGTTTCCGGTGCTAGAATCAACAACAAAAAAAAGAAAAATAATTTTACTAGTTGATCTAAAGTAGTCGAATTTTTACAATACGAGAAGTTGCCTGTTACAGTTTCCGTACTTCTTCGTTCAGTGTCCGACCCTCATTGTTCGGTACCACGCATTAATACTGGGGTTTGGACATAGGTCCCACAAATGTGTAACCATTTTAGACCCATGTTCAGAGCCAGGGATACATTTATACGTATAAGTGTATATATATACGTATATAAAGTGTTTATATCCATTGATATATATGTATAGGTGTGTTTATATACATATATAAACACCTGAAACTTCAATTTCAGTGAGTCAGCACAGGTTGAGAAACGTTGGGGTGTCCGATATATCTGGTACCTTAAGAGGGCCAGTCTTATGACCTCACTCATCGGAAAGGGAAGAGACCCTCTATAAGGGCTGGGTCCCTAGTTTGCGTCCAGAGGGCATAAACACCTTATGTCTCCATACATGTATGCACATATGTATATACGTCCGTTTGTTTTCGTTACTACTTTTTTAGTGAAGAGTTTCTGGTTGGGGCATAATAAAATAAATATGCGTCTAAACTTTTTCCTTTTGTTTTGTTTGTTTTTCGAACATCTACGTCTCTTCTCTAACCACCGACAGTCTCCATTCCTCATCCTCCTCATCCATCCTCCGTCCGTTCTTACCCCCTTCCCCCAGTTTTCCATGTTTGAAGATCGACATTTCGTTTACTCAGGACCCTAGAGACCCGTCACTGTGACACGACGTGTCTTCTTGAAGACACTGTCCTGTCTGTAAGGTCAATCTCTCGCTCGTTCGATAAACGTCTCTGTAACGAAGTTTCTCCTGTATACTGCTAGTAGTCGTTTACTTTCTACGGAGGGTGAGACCCAACGGTCCATGTACGTCCAATCGAAGTGGCACTAGGGTTTAGAGTGATCTTACACTCTCTGACTGTCACACTTCACAATTTCTCCCGTCTCGTCTACCTTGAGAAAATGAGACGACCATCCTCACACTTCACCACCCTAGTAAACACTTCGTTCATCTTTTAATTTGTACATAAATCATGTCCCGGGTGTGAATTGATCAATGAAGTTACCTTACTTTTCAAAACAGGTTTTTTTACTACACATATTACTAAAAGTGTCGTTGATATAAGTCTCATCGGGGTCTCACCTATATTGGGTGATCAGACACTCATCTGCCTATCTATTTGGGCGCCGTCTCACGAGTGTGGAACCTTGCTAGACAACGAGCCGTGGAGTGAGCACAGGTCGAGAAACGTCGGGGTACCTGACGTCGTGCGGTCCGAAGAGACAGGGGAAGATAGAGGACCGTAAACGAGTTTGAGTACAGGAAACTCAGCCACTACGGTAGGTTGACAGAATAGGAGACAACGGGGGAAGAGGAGGACGGAAGTTAGAAAGGGTCGTAGTTCCAGAAAAGGTCACTCAGTCGAGAAGTGTAGTCCACCGGTTTCGTAACCTTGAAGTCGAAGTCGTAGACAGGAAGGTTACTTGTAAGTCCTAACTAAAGAAAATCCTAACTACCCAAATTAGAGGAACGATAGGTACCATGAGAGTTCTCCAAAGAAGTCGTGGTGTTAAAATAAAATAAAATAAAAGTAAAAATGAAATAAAATGAAATGTTATGACATATCCAAAACAGTATGTAACTGTACTTAGGTCGTGCCCCCATATACGCAAGGGTTTGTACTTGGGGGGAGGGTGGAGGGAGGGGTATTGTAGAGAGACCCAGTAGGGGTACGTGGTCGGGGTTCGTACGACATAGGACGCAGCCTGTATCTGACCGCTAAGCTAGGAATGTACTATCGTATGGACAATGTCACGGTAAGAGGGTTTAGTAGGGTGGGAGAGGGAGAGGGAGCCTCAGGTTTTCAGACGATATGTGTAGACACAGAGAAAGGGACAGAACGTATGTGCCAGCAGTAACGGTAGAAGGATTTAAGGTATATATATACAATCATATGACATAACCACAAAAAGAAAGACCGAATGAAGTGAGACATATTAGCCGAGGTCAAAGTAGGTAGAGTAGTCTTGACTAAGTTTACTTAAGAAAAATTGCCGACTCATTATGAGGTAACACATATACATGGTGTCGAAAGAATAGGTAAGTAGACGACTACCTGTAGATCCAACAAAGGTACAGGACCGATAATATTTGTCACGACGCTACTTGTAACCCCATGTACACAGAGAAAGTTAAGACCAAAGGAGCCACACATACGGGTCGTCACCCTAACGACCCAGTATTCCATCAAGATAAACGTTAAAAAATTCCTTAGAGGTGTGACAAGAGGTATCACCGACATGATCAAACGTAAGGGTGGTTGTCACATCCTCCCAAGGGAAAAGAGGTGTGGGAGAGGTCGTAAATAACGAACGTCTAAAAACCTAGCGTCTGTAAGACTGACCACACTTCACCATGGAGTAACACCAAAACTAAACGTAAAGAGATTATTACTCACTACAACTCGTAGAAAAGTACACAAACAATCGGTAGGCATACAGAAGAAACCTCTTTACAGATAAATCAAGAAACCGGGTAAAAAACTAACCCAGCAAATAAAAAGACCTTAACTCGACGTATTCAACGAACATATAAAAACTCTAATCAACAAACAGTCAACGAAGTAAACGATAATAAAAGAGGGTAAGTCTTCCGACAGAAAAGTGGAACGAATATAAAAGGAAACAACACGTCTTCGAAAATTAAAATTAATCTAGGGTAAACAAATAAAAACGAAAATAAAGGTCATAAGACCCTCCACCTAGTATCTCCTAGGACGACACTAAATACAGACTCTCACAAAACGGAGACAAGAGGAGATCCTCAAAATATCAAAGATCAGAATGTAAATCTAGAAATTAGGTAAAACTCAAATAAAAACACACGCCACAATCTTTCACAAGATCAAAGTAAGAAAATGTTCACCAACTGGTCAAAAGGGTCGTGGTGAACAATTTCTCTAACAGAAATGAGGCAACATATAAGAACGGAGGAAACAGTTTCTATTCCACAGGTATACACACACCTAAATAGAGACCCGAAAGATAAAACAAGGCAACTAGATATAAAGACAGAAACACTCGTGGTGTTAAAATTTCGTAGTCAAGAAACCACCAGTCTAAAAAAATACCAGGTCAAGAGGGTAAACATGTACTGATGACCTTTTTGGTGTCGAAACTGATATACCCGGAAACGGCCGTTTAACTACTGAGGCGAAAAATTATAGACGGATCCAACCAGTATCGAAAATAAGGTTCCTCGTTCACAGAAAATTAAAGTACCGACGTCAGTGACAGACGTCACTATGACCTCTAGCTCTTGTATTTTAGACGGTGACAAAGGTAAAAAAGGGGGTAAAGAAACAGTGTTTCACTACCCTGACCTATGGTAGAGAATCAAAAGACTTATAAGTCGTTATTTTTGTTTACTGAATGACTAGAGTACGGTTCCTGATTTATACCACATTAAAGTAAGGGTTCTTTAGGTTGTTGTCCGTTTTATTTAGACGTGCCTCTCTTTCGACTGGTCACAACGGGACTACTCCCCAGATGACCAACCCTCCTCTGGGTTCTCATCAAGGACCTCCCCGACTTCACAACGCGTGAAACTACCCTCATGGAAGGGTCCTCTATTAGTCTTCGGTGGGTCAACACGAGAAATACACACACTTAAAATATCGTACATTTGGTGTGAACTTCTTTCAACCACACGTTCAACAATCCAGTCCACTCGCAACGGATCTGGTCGGGCGGAGCGAGGAGAGGAGTCACAAGAACGTCAGTCCCTACCCGACAGGACATAGTCTGGGTACCCACTCCCGACGCCAAAGACGCGTATCGTGTCGGCGAGTCCGTCGTCTTCGCTCCTAACCACTAGTGGACAGAACTGACACAAACCAGTCTAGACTTCTGTGTACCAGTGTACAAAATCCTTCCTCCGTAGGTTCCCGATCAGTCCAAGATTGTCTTGGTTATTTACTAGAATAAACGTTTTATCTTTATCTCTCTGTCTACATCTCTTTTGATACTTGTGGTTCCTCCCCTCCCGCCACCGTACTTGACCCTCTGCTCCCAACTGCGTATATATAGGAAGATACATATTTTAATTATTGATTACTCCTGGACGACAAGTGGGATTGTCTCTGTTCCAAACGGAGGGCTTCATCATCATCCTCCCTAGACTCTAAAAAAAAAAGAGAGACGATTACAATTAGTAGTAGATGGATTGTTTGGAGACCTAGGTGTGATTTAATTATTTAATTATTAATTTTTTTGAGACGGTCAAAGACGGACGACGGTTCGACGGTTCATATAACTCTTATCTGAATAACAAACCTTTTAGATTGTTCATTTTAAGAAAGTAGGTTCTGACTGAGTGGATGTCCTACACTGAGACGACTATACAAAATTTGTGGTACTCAGAAACGACTACTAGTGTGTACTGGCCCGTGGTACCTGAGGGATAATCCTTTAAAGATTTAAAAGGAATCCCTACATTAGAAGAACATCAATGGACTTTGTAGTCAATAATTCCGAGTCACTTTAAAAAAGGTTAATACGAAAACTAAATGACGAATTTCGTCAGTCGTAAAAGAGCTTATATAAACAATTGAAGTGGGTGTTAAATTCGACAGACCTCAAACGACCGAACTATTTAAGTCTCCACAAGGATTACAACGAAGAAATAAAAGAAGGCTTCGGGTGTCTCGGATTACGAAAGATGAAACGAATCTAATGACAAAACAGTAATTTTAAACAAAACCGAGGAAGGGTCGAGAAGGTAGTCCTACAATATTAGAGTGTTAATTTTACAGATTAAATAAAGGAGCACAAGGACTACAATGACTTTAACCGGTCGCGAGAGATTTTCCTTCGGTTTCAGAATTATCCGTGGGTCCATTGTTTTGTAACACAGAGGAGAATATAAGGACAAAAGTAGTACGATTGTTTTGTTTTATTTTATCAATCGGATCTCAGTCTACCTTTAGTAGATGGAGACAAGTAAAATGTCTCTTTAACGCCGACCGAAACCACAACGAAAGTACTAAAAGATGACTCCACCCTTCATAACGACATTTTCCGGTACAATTCTGCAATTAAAATAATTGTTGTTTCGTCACGGAAGTTTTCTATCAAGTACCGACCTCCATTGCGAATTTCCCTCCCCTCGTAAAATAGAAGTAACAGAGAAATCCGACTATGTAGATATTTAATAAGTGGACAATTCGTCTTATTATCAAAACTCTAAACTTTTTACCTTGAAGTTTGAACTACCCCAACGGAACGGTAAGTTCCAACGGGAACACTTCAAAATAAGTGGTGACTCTGTTTGAAAATTTTCATTAACTTTAGTGCCAATTTAGGGAGGGGTGTTACGTGCCCAGTCTTGTACGACCCGGCTCGTCTCCGATCACCCACGCCTTCCAGACTCGGAACCCACCGGCCACCCCGACGCGCACCGACTCCGAGGGTCTCAGCGTGAGGCCGAAGGGCTCGCGGTGCCCCGTCCGTGTGGCGGACACCCGGTCCTCCCCTGCTCCACGTCATTTGGTTAATCTTCGTTCGTAAAGACGTGAGTGACTGCGACGTTCACAAGTGTCTCGGGGACGGTCCACGACCCAGTGAGTCCCGACTCCTGTTCCGTCAGTCGCGACGGGACCCCCTCCGAGGTCGTATCTCCCCTGTGTCGACGCGCCACGGCCTCTTCTGCCGCCCCTTCTCTCTTCCGGTAGGGTCTCCGATGTTCTGGGGTGACCCGTAGACAGGGTTGACGGCACCTGGTCGAGTGGGGTTTGAGGACCGAAGCCACGACACTTGAGGGTCCAAGGACCCCGAGGACCCCGGCCCACCCTGGCAGCCACGCGGACGCCAGTCCCCAACGACCCCGACCCTGTCCGGTCTCCGGAGGTCCGGTCCGCAGGCTCTCCCGCCGAACCGGTGCGAGCGGACCCCAACTGAGACCGGAGTCGGACCCACGAGCGAGTCTCGGGCCTCGACCGGTGAGGGATCCGAACCGGAAGAGTGTCATGTCGCGACGGTCTCTCTTATAGGGTTCTCATTTGTAAGGTTCCCCGTTCTCCTTCGATGGTCCGATCGCTTCCACCGTAGGTCTGACAAGGTCACGGTGGGTCCACCCTGACCCGATCGGGTCCTGGGAGGGGTAAGTTACCCCATTTTCCTCTTTTCTATCTTTGGCAGGAGAGTGCTAGCCTCTCCCGAGACCAGGGAAACGTCTTCCTCCTTCACCACGACAGATGTGAGACCTTTTCTCAGTCACGCCCCGGATTCTTTGGACGACGCCTATTCGCTCCCAATAAGACTCCGGTAGTTCAGACCATCCTCCGTTCAATTTGTGAAGAGAACGATCAGAGGTTTCCCCGGTGTGCGGAAACGTGCATAGCCGGGTAGAAACAGCTGAGGGGCTCTCCGCCGATGACGATAATAGATACATGACACCTTTTCCTTCGATAGTGTTCCGGAGCTCATCGACGACTCAAGCCGGCACACATGTTTTCGGTCCTCGGTGGACGCCCAACGACCTAGTGCGGCACGCCAAATAGACCCGGCACACCAGTGTACCTGGGGCGACCCGTCCCTGCCGTCCTCCTCGCCCGTCTGCTCCAGAGGTCCTGTGACGTGTGAGTGCCTGGTAGGACTGCGAAGGGCTCCGTCTCGGCCCGTCCACTCGTCCCTCGTCCCCCTCTCCGGGACTCGCCGACCTCCTCCACCCGCCCCCTCCCCGTGTCCCCGGTCTCCCCGGCGACGCAGGACCCTCCGAGACCTCCGCGCGGACTTTCAAACCTACAACAGGAGCCACTTTTCCTTCGACTTTATCAGATGCCTCCCCTGAGACACTGGTCTCCGTACCAAGGGTTTCCGGTCGGACCGACAGTACGTCTAGTTTCTCCCCTCCCACAACTCTTTCTCCTTCTGTCTCCGCTCTTGTCCCACGGCAGCCCTCTCCACAGGCATGGACGGTGAGCGCACCTTTCTACGGCCTCGCCCTCCGGGACACCAGAGACGAGAGTCCGAAGGTGCCACTCTGGAGCCCACTACCTCCGCGACCAGAACTTCTCCCCTTGTCCCAATATTCCCCGTCTGGACCTCTCTTTTGGTTCTCGAACAACCAGAGGAAAGACTGAAGTGGGACGACTCGCACACACGACTTCGTTCTCCTGGAACACTCGCAGAGGTGACGTCTACTCTGACACGACACTCGAGGACTCGAGTCCGTGCGGAGGGAGGGGTCCGTGCCTACAGAGTTTAGAACCTATGACACCGGGTTTGAGTTCGGGTGAAACCGAATTCACCCTTACTTCAAACGTCCATTGTGCCCCGGTTTCTACCGCAGTTGTACCCTAAGAAGTCTTGTGACCGGGACTCCTGGAACGGACCCGTAGTGTACTAGGCCGGTCGACCGCCGACCCAGAAACGTCTCTACGATTCCGACTCACCTCCCTCCTCCCCTCAAACGCCCCAATCTTCCACCACTCTCCCCAAACCCCCAGTCCGTCCCCCGTGCGTCCTTTCCTCCGTCCCTGTCCTAAGTGATGACAGGACGGTACAACTCTAAGGGAACTTATCACACAGAGACACCGTCAAATTTTTTCCGATTTCTTTCGGGGCACGGGTAGCGACGTCAACATCTACTCCGGTTGAGACACGTTTATGTTCCCCACGGGAAGTCGACAGGGCTCTCTATCCGACCCGGCAGTCGCTCCATACAGTGTCTCCTTAGTACGACCCAAAGATCACTTTCTTCCCTACGGAGTAGGAACACTTGGGTGGTCAAAGGACCTCCCTTGTTGGGACGTTGACACCCGTCTTTTTATAAAACAGGAAGTTCTAGAACCCCTTTTTTTTTTAGGAAGTTCCACCCGAACATCTAGTGGTAAAAGAGAAAACTCGGCTGTAAGATCTGTCGAAGTTTCATCGGGAAAGTCAAAACTTTTACCGGTCTATCTAGGTAAGGTAACTGAAAGAAAGTCTAGAACTACCACCCTCTTATTAAAGGATAACCATAAATAAAACGAGATTTAATCGATAAACGAATAACTGGGTTTTATCAATAGTAGAGTCGACCTCTATATAACCTTGAGACCAACGGTTTGTTTATAAGTCGTTTTCTACTTAGTCTCGTATACCCCTCCTTTTGGGATGCTTCGGGCCGGACGGCCCCGGGACCTTCCGCAGGACCGGCTGTCGGTACACGGGGCGGCGTGCGTCCGCAACGGACTGTCACTAGCTAAGTCGTCACCCCTCCGTAATTACTACGAGACCGACTACCGACTCGGTGAAGTGCCAGTAAACGTAAAGGTAAATAGTAGAGACGTAAATAGTAGCACTTCTCCTGCGGTCTCGATTAATTTCAGACCCGATTGTCCCACTGGACCCTCCGACCACCGGTGGTCGTGGGTCCTTCCGGACCCTTTCAAAGGTCGGTCTTCCTGTGGTTGGAATGTGGTTCGGGTTAATTGAATTAAGAAGCCCTTCGGCAAACTCCGAGGAGGTCACTCCATTGGATCTCCTAACTTTCGAGTCTTGACTGCGCATTTAGTTCCCGAACCACTATACGTCCTGAGGACACGGGGTGGGTTTGGGTAGAAATACTCAGGAGTGTGACCTTCTTGAGACTTCGTATCTTTGGAGTACCCAAAACAAACGTGGCATGACGTTTGAAGAAATACCGCCGAAGTCTTTAAATTTGTTTTGTTTTGTTTTGAAAGAAATTGTTTAAATTGAGTTTTCTATTCAAGACCTGGTAAATAAGGAACAAAGGCACCTTTAATGACCTCGGGTATAAGTCTTATTTCACCCCGGGAAGATTAGGTCAACACCACGTCTGTGACGCGTTCGACCGTGAGAACTTCAGACGAGAGTGGCGGACATTTCAAGGGGGTATGTAAAAGTAATCACACAAATAAGGGGGAATCATAGGTACTGTTGTTTACCGTAGTAATTTCTCCTCTAAATTAAAGAGGAACTACTCAAAATTAATCTCTGACTGCAAGACTAAGGAGAGGGGGAACGTACGGTCTAGGTGTTATCCGACAAGACCCCCCAAACTTCGTTCAGAAGTGGGAGTCCAGCTAGACCCCTTTACCCTCTGTGGGGCCTCTTCCGAGAGACACGTCCTTTATCCCGAAGTATCCTCTTCGGACGAGAATTGGAGACCCCCTGAGAGACTCTCAGGGGAGTGGAAGACTCCCCACTGGGGTACGACGGGACCGAACTATTGCACGCATCGTGTTTCCTCCACTAATCCCGGTGGAAATTACTACAACTAGGGTTTCTTCCCAAAGCAGGGCTGAAGTCCGTTTCGAGGTCTCTTCGGGAGGAGGGACACCTTACTCCTCCTCCTACGCAAAGAACCTCCTTTGACCCCTCGCGGTAGGCACGAGCGGGACAGGATGAGGGTCGTGACCCGGGAGCCGCCCCTCGTGTCGGAAGGCAGATATGGTGTGCGAGTCCTCACTGCGGGTGAATCAGGACTCCTACTCCCTTGTCACCCAGTCTCTTCCTAGCCGTCGAGTCACCACAGGTTCTGCCCAGAGGACGGGGCCTGAGGTCCCGACGCCGAAGTAGGGGGGTGGGGTGGGGCCCAATAAAGGGGTTGGGGGGTACCCCACGGCCCCACGTCCCCTTCCGTGGGAGTCGTCGGTACGTCACCGGCCCGTGTACCTGGGGTGGGAGGGGAGGGGGAACAGGTGTACCGACGTCTCCCCGACTCCTGTCCTAGGGGCCTAGGCCGACACTACCCCAACCCCGGTACGTCCTCTCCGTATGGAGTGCCCCTCGTCGCCGATACTACAGTCTTGGGCCACAACGAGGTAGTAGGTGCCCACGTCGATCGGCTTCGGGACCGCTTCCTTTCCCTCCCACCACCCTCCCTTACTTCCGTAGTCGAGGGAGGACCGCATAAAATCCACCCGGCGTATTAGTTCCCGACACGTACCGGACGGAACGAGACAAGAAGGGAGGACTCGGGACCCGTCGACGTCAAGTATCGTTTGCCTGGGGTCTTGAAAGATCCCAGAAAGTGAGACCCCGACACAGAGAGGGGACCTGCACTCAGGGTCCTCGGTTCCCCAGCACCTAAGAGAGCCGGTACCGACCCAACACGGAGGTTCGGAACCTGTCCTACTCCACGTCTCCTTCACACGGCCGACGTAAACACCTTACTCACCACCCACCTACCTATCTACCTACCCACCTACCTTCCTACCGACCTTCCACCTTTCTTTCCTAAACCTACCTACCTTCCTCCCTACTTACCTACCTGTTTGAACCCCGGGACCTGAGTCGAAGATGGACTGTGTGAGTCTTGTACGTTAGTCTAACAACGGGATTCCAGGTCGGACATGGATTGAGGACGAGACTTGACCGAGGACCAATTTGTCGTGGGACCGAGGGTGCACCGAGTTCGGGGACGAGTCTCCAAGGGACTACAACAGTGGGACCCCTGATCCTGTCAGAAGTCTGTCCAGCGTACCTTAAGTCTACACCGGGGGCAAGACGGACAGAGGGACGAAAGCGGTCCGGGGTTGACCTCAGCTGGGTGGAGCTCGGAGATCAGGAGACAACATTTCCGCCTAAAGGACTACGTGCGTTCTTTCCCGACACACTATGTTATTAGTCTTTGTCTATAACGTCCCTTTCCCATTTCAAGTTGTCCCCACTCTAATCGAAGGAAAATAATTGTTGACTTACAATTACATTTTGGCGAAACCCCCTTGTAACACAAAGAATGATTAAATATTTACTTGACAATAAGTCCTAAACGTTAATCCCCTCGCATCTTGATTACACTAGACCCGTCTTAGTTTGAGGAGACTTGATCTCTACTTGTACTCCGTCCTCCTTACGTCTGGAAACAGGCCGGGTGGTAATTAGTCGAAGGAGAAGTAATTTGATGAGCGGAACGTCAAGTGGTTGTTATATTTGTCGAACCAAAAGGTAAAGTAGTAAGCTAACGTCTTTCGGGCCGGGAGTTTCTGGTGCCGAAGAGAGCCCTCCTGTAATCCATGATAACAGCGGCTGGACCGGCAGTCGTAGTCCTCTGTAATAATTCACGCATTAACACATCTCGCGACTCTATCACTTGTCTCTTCTACCTTCGACTCGAAAGACAGAAGACTCACATAACCCACACGTTCGTCCACTCATTCTGCCCTTTGGTTCTTTTCTCTACCTCCTTCTCCGTTTCGTCGTTCCGACAGTAAAGTCAACTCTACTCACCATCCTTTCCCCTCTTCGGGTCGGGACGTCTCCCCTCGTCCCTCTCCCCCACTCGTACCAATGGCGAGTGGACTCAGCTCCGTCCCCGTGGACCGTCGGTGGCCTCGAAGTCTGGTCGGGACACGACCCTTGCCCTAGAGTCCTCGATGACTTTTCGACTCCTCCTCTCTAGTGGGGGAGCCCCATTCCTCCCCCACGTCTCCTCGCGTCCGCGAGGAAGTACGAACCACGAACCTTCGAGGCAGGCGGGACCCGTGGCCACCGGAGATGCCTGAATCTCGGACATCACGACGGCCCCTTCATCGTCGACAGACGTAGCCTACCCGGTCATTACGTTTTATTGCTCCGGAGGTGTATTGTATCTGGAAAATTTACGGAAATCTCCAGTACCGGAACGTGCAGAAAAAGTGAGATTACGTTCACAAGTCAAGCCAACGAGTCAGCACAGACTGAGAAACGCTGGGGTACCTGGCGTCGTGCGGTTCGGAGGGACAGGTAGTGGTCGAGGACCTCGAATGAGTCCGAGTACAGGTAGCTCAGTCACTACGGTAGGTTGGTAGAGTGGGAGACAGCAGGGGAAGAGGAGGGCGGAAGTCGGAAAGGGTCGTAGTCCCAGAAAAGGTAACTCAGTCACAAATATTTCTCCTTCACAGTTTACCTAAGGTCTCTCTCCGGAGTCATGGACCTCCCTTTTTGGCCGGAAGAGAAACTGGGTGTACCCGCGGTTCCTCTGAGACGGACCAACCTCTCACCGGCGACAGGTGGGTAGAGAAGACCGGAGGTCCTCAGGGGGCCCCGTCTCACAGTCGGTCCACTACCGTGTCGAAGCGACCTCCGAGTGACCAACGTCTTCGTGGCCCAGACCCCGAAGCCTAGGTGTCCGCACGGACGACATCTACGAAGATGCGTCGACAAGAGTAGACTCGAGTCCCCGTCTGAACACGTGGCGGGGCAGACTCCTGACTGAGGGGTGTCATGTAAGGACGCTATTTTGACCTGTCCGACTAAGAAGGGGTCTACCGGTGGGAAGGGTGGCGGCACAGGGACGCGGGTCCCCGTCCCTACTTGTCACGCACCAGACCGACTCAAGACCCGTCCGTTTCCACCACAGGACACCGGACGGTGTCAACAACAGTCCTAGGATCCCACAACCTTTGGTACTTGAACCTCCCCAAAGGTTAGTTCGATTGACGCCATCTTCGTCGTAAAGATAACACACTGTTGTGTCTAAGGAAACGGAGACTCTGCAGGAAAAGTCAAAATGAGTGACAAAGCTCGAGCGAAATCAGTACGGTCCAATGTGACACAACCGTAATGAACCCACAATTAACTCCTGTCAACGTGCGCACACACACCTACGACAGAGAAGTCACTAGGGTCCCTGACATGGTGTGGTCCGAGGAGACAGGTGCCCTAAGAGGTCCGTTGTCCTTCCTGACCCGAAGGCACCCGAGGAGGTCCCCGAGAAGGGGTGGGTCCCTTTGGGTGCAGAGAGGACAGAGGACGCGACCGTCTCCCCAAGAAATGGTAGACGTGGAGGGCCCTTCGGGTGCCAACGTGCTTACAAGTATTAGCGTAAGCCAAACGCTGGTGGTGGTGGCGGTGTGTCTTACAAAGGTAGTGGGGGTCAGTGGAGGAGGACGAGTGACAGCGACTGGGGGGTTTGGGTCGGGGCACCTCGTGATTAGACGAAAGACGGGATCAAATGTAAGGATCAAAAACATGGGTACCGTAACAAGACACTCGGAAACCCCAGAAAAGAGTGAATCGTTTAACCAAAATTCTGGGACGTACCACGGTGCACGTGGTCGCGAGAAAGGAAGGGTGCCGGGTCCGGACAGAGTGCTGGTCGACACCTGTCTGGCGAGGAGGTGAGACCCGTGGGAAGGGGAAGCCCCGTGAGTGTCTGTTACGACGGTGCTCGTGGGTGGTCGCTCCGAAGGCGAAGAGGACCCGTCTGGGACTCGACCCTAACGACCCGTCGTCGCCGCCACAAAATATTGTGTGAGGACCACCGGCGTGACAAGACGTATAGGTGGTAGTCGCACGTGCAAAGCCCCCGGGAAGAAGAGTCGTGTGCACGTCAAATGGGAACGAAAGCGAACTGGGAGCTCAGGTACCACGCCTACTCCGCGATGACGAGAACCCAAAAGGACTCCGAGACAAAAATTAAGACACGGTCGTGGAAACTGTCTCGGGCGACAAACTCGTCACACCGCGAGACACACCGTCGGCACTTCGTTCCGGGACCCACGACACAACAGTCAGGCGTCAATCACGGGTCCCGTCCCAGGTGTCGTCTCCTCGTTCCCCGGTGAATCTTCGTGCACCGCGACACAAACCTTGGTTCGGGAGGTGCACGTAAAGGTATTCCCGTCTGCAGGAGGGGAGGGAAGACGAAGACGTGGTGGGTCGTCCACGGCGGGTGGTGCGGGGACAGTGAGTCGTCGTCCCGGCGGGACCCCGGAAGTCCGAAGGAAAGAGAGGAACCGAGGTTACCTCTAGGGTTGGGTTGATGTGCGAGGGCCGACTTAGTCTCGACAGGACCTTTACACCCAAATAATTTTCCTGTCGGACGTCGAGCCTGTCTCTTTGATGTTCCAGAGGTTACGGCGAAGTAACATCAGTAAACATGGACCATAAAAGTCAGGACTTATAAGAAACCTTCCTGACTACGACTCCGACTTTGAGGTCATGAAACCAGTGGACTACGTTTCTCGACTGAGTGACCCTTTCTGGGACTACGACCCTTTCTGACTTCCGCCTCCTTTTCCCCTGCTGTCTACCAACCTACCGTAGTGGCTGAACTACTTGTACACAAACTCATTCGAGGTTCCCAACCACTACCCGTCCCTTCGGACTGCACGACGTCGGGGACCCCTACGCTTCACAGCCTGTGCTGACTCGCTGACCTGACTGACACACATGGTCTATGCCCTGTGGCTGCCGAGGGCGTCTTAAGCTCGTACAGCCCTGGTGCTGTATGCACACGCACCACGAGCTTTCACCCCACGAACCTCCATTCGTCCCAAGGACCACGAGCTTTCACCCCACGAACCTCCATTCGTCCCAAGGACCACGAGCTTTCACCCCACGAACCTCCATTCGTCCCAGTCTACTCCAACCCTCCCACCCGTCGGGCACTACCCTAATCACGGGAGTATACTTCTCTGTCGTGTCCCGAGAAGGGAAGACAGGAAGTCCCTTCGTGTGCCACTACCGTCCACGGACTCTCGGTCTTTCTCACGAGCAGTCTGTGACCGGGACGACGGTGACCTGAACCTGGAGGGCTGAGGTCTTGACACTCGTTTACGGACAGACGACAAGGTCGGAGAGTCCGTACCACAAAACGATACTGTCGTACCCGCCTGGTGTTGTCGGAGACTTAACGGGGACCATGAACTCGGTCCAGACGGACGACGGAGACGTGAGCTAGGGGTTTCTACTTGAAGTGTGTGTTTGAGGGAGAAAGACGACAGAAATGTACTTCTAATCTTTCGGCTAATCACCAACGATCCCGTCGTCTTTACCCCATGTCTCAAAGAAAACTCCCACTACTTTTACAAGATTTCAATCACGATTACCACCGTGTTGAGACATTTATGTGATTTTTTTAGATAACTCAACGTGCAAGAACTGTTCACTTAAAGTACCATTCACTCAACACAAGGTTAATCAATCAAAAAAAAAAAAATTTCGTGTCTTCTAGTCAGATATCCTGGGGATGAAGACGGTATTTTCAGCTAGAAAACTAATTGGAAAAATAAGTATTCAGACGTGTGTCCCCACTTAAAACTATTTACACCCTGTCCGAATTCCGACAAACGGGAACTCTACCTCGATCTTCCACAGAAGTCTTCGTGTGTCTCTTACGACTGCTGTCGATAAATTTTGTACGTTCTTTTTGGTTCACTGACAGGTCCTCGTACACCTATACTTCCTTCGGAACGGGTGTTACTAACAAAATACTGTCTTCTTACACATTCTATCGGAATATAAATTAGAGAAGACGAGTCTTTGAAGGTTTTCCATTCCGTATACTTTCCTATTCGTATGAAAATTCTACGAAATCCAGATAACAACTTCAGAGATTACGTGACTATTATATAGAGTGAAAATAACTAGGTAAAGATCATTCCAAAGTCAATTTGGGACTATCACACACTAGTAATTCACTAAAGTCAAGTCAAGTCAGCGGGTCAGCACAGGCTGAGAAAGCTGGGGTACTTAATGTCGTGCGGTCCGGAGGGACAGGTAGTGGTTGAGGGCCTCAAGTGAGTCTGAGTACAGGTAGCTCAGTCACTACGGTAGGTCGGTAGAGTAGGAGACAACAGGGGAAGAGGTCCCGTTCAATTAAATGGTCGGTTGACACCGACGAAAACCTTTTAGACCCATATACGTAAACCGGACATTCTGGGGGTACTCGGTGGCATCACCCCAGGGGGACCTAAAATCGGGCAAGCACAGAACAGGACCGGTCGGGTCCGAACCTCTGTCCTCACACCGTCGGGAGTGACGGGTGACTCCCCTTCCCCTCTTACTCCCCACTTGTGTCTTTTCCACGTGAAGAGACTTGAGGGCTCTTCTGAGGTCGCAGAGGAGAGGCGGTCAAGTGTCGGCTCGTTACGCCTTCGTGTTTCACCCTCCCCAGTTCAGGACATCGTCTAGCGCACAGATGGTCCGAGGACCGCCCGTCCCCGCCCCGCAGGCAGTCAGAGGTGGGTCGGCTCTAGTAGGGTACAAATAAATGGCCGACAAATGGGAGTCTAGATCTAAGGAAGGACTCTAGCCTTAGAAAGTTGTTTTCGAAGTACACTCGGTGTCTCTAGTAAAATACAACAAATCATAGGTAAGGATTCTCTTCATTTTTATTTGTCTACTTTGAATTTTTTTTTATGGGAGTAAAAAAGGTTTCTCATAGTACAGTTACACATTAATTATGTTTGTTAATATTATTTCCCGAAGGGAGTATCGAGTCAACCATTTCTTAGGTGGACGTTACGCCCTCTGGGGCCAACCTAAGGACCCAGTCTTTCTAGACGAGATCTTCCCTATCCGATGGGCGAGACCATAAGAACCCGAAGTGAACACCGAGTCGACCGTTACTCCCTCTGGACCCAAACTAGAGACCCAACCCTTCTAGGGGACCTCTTTCCTTTCACTCAACCTGATATTTCTTTCGACTTGCGGCTTCTTAACTACACCCACAAGACCCGCAAGCAACCTTCCTGACTACACCTTCGACTTTGACGTATGAAACCGGTGGACTACACTTCTCGACTGAGTAAACTTTTCTGGGACTACGACCCTTTCTAACTTCCACCCTCCTCTTCCCCTGCTGTCTCCTACTCTACCAACCTACCGTAGTGGTTAAGTTACCTGTACTCAAACTCATTGAGGCCCTCAACCACCATCTATTCCTCCGGACCGCACGACGTCAGGTGACCCAGCGTTTCTCAGCCTTTACTGTCTCGTTGACTTGACTTGATTTGACGTGGGTGAGGTCATAAGACAGGATCTCTTAAGGTACCCGACATATCAGATTCCTCAGCGCTTCTCAATATTTTTTAATATTATTCTATCAGACGTAAGTAACAATGACCCGATTCAGATTTGAGACACTGGCGAAATGTGAATATAGGGTAAAGTTTAGTCCGTGGGTCAAAAATCACCGAGATCACTTTATAAATTAGAAGAGTTTTCTGGTTCAACATGAAGCACCCTTCTATGAAACGGAACAAAGCCGCAATTCCAGATTTATGACTGTACATATATATATATAAAATATCGTTTTATATTTAACAAACTCTAATCTTACAGTTCAGACAAAGACCCGTGGAAAGGTCACAGGTCGTCCGGGACGTCGACTTCCGGGTCGACACTCCGTCACACCCGGACTTGGAGTGTCCTCGACTAGACCCGTGGTCCCCGGTCCTGTCCCATTAGAGGACTCACTACGGGAGTCCCTAGGTTCTGGGAGTTCAATCTCCGACACGTGTCGGTGGGATACGAGTAGTTGGTACCCATGTACCCCTGTGGTGAATATTGTTCTTCCTAAACTTGAACTGAAGAATGAAAAGTCCGAGGTGTTAAGTAATGTTCGGGTCTTTCCAGTCACTTAGTTCATAAACTTCGTCTAGTTTGTCCGAGAACCCTCTTCACAGTGTAAAGACATACCCGTCGTCCTTAGGTAGATCGACACACCTGTCAGGGGACCCTACGACCGA
Source organism: Capra ibex (assembly GCA_006410555.1). Lineage (NCBI taxonomy): Eukaryota > Metazoa > Chordata > Mammalia > Artiodactyla > Bovidae > Capra > Capra ibex. Next base: position 60,361,256 of record SJYO01037955.1, read on the forward strand.
CCGCCGAGTGACTCGGACTTCTACCCCTCACCCCCCCACAGAGTCCCCGGGGAAAGGGAGGACGGGACCCCCTCATCCCGTCGAGGGGGGAACTGGGGTGGAGGGGACCCGAGACGGGTAAACCCCGAGGAGCGGGACGTGGGGTTCGTAGAGGAGTGACACTGGGTCGTTGAGCCTACCCCGACGGGGAGTCTTACCTTTAACAGGGGTTTCTATTGGAACGGACTACTGGAGACCTCGAGTCCCGACCCCTGGGGGTCGGGGAGACCGACCGTCTCGCTCACTCACCTACCGAACCACACCAGGACTCATGACCCTGACACTACCTTCGAGGGGGGGTTGGGACTGGGGTGAGTAACAATGGTAATAATGACTTTGAATGTAAACTCCTCTTGTCTTCGACTTTGAGGTTATGAAACCGGTGGACTACGTTTCTTGACTGAGTAACCTTTTCTGGGACTACGACCCTTTCTACCTTCCGTCCTCCTCTTCCCCTGTTGTCTCCTACTCCACCAACCTACCGTAGCGGCTGAGGTACCTGTGCTCAAACTCGTTCAAGGTCCTCGACCACTACCTGTCCCTCCGGACCGCACGACGTCAGGTAGCCCAGCGTTTCTCAGCCTGTGTCGACTCACTGACTTGACTTGTCTTCACCACCAGAGGAATACTCATGCGGAAAGAAGAGGTCCTCGTGTAGACCTCCCCGAGTGCCGGCGAGAAGACAACAACATTCCCGGCACCACCTTACCTTTCCCGAGTCCGGCCCCTCAGTTTGGTTAGTACAATTTAACCCGACTTTTTTCGGCAAGCCAAGGGGAGGTAGACTTGACTGCCTTGTGAACCAAGTTCGGAGGATTCTTTGTTGAGGGGTAGGACTGGGGAGGAGACCCGGTCCCGGACCGTCAGTCCGGTTACTCCGACGTCCTTTCGTAGGACTTCGAAGGCCGACCTTTACTCCTCGTTGGTCCCGACCCTCTCGGGTCCCGTCCACAGCCCAACCGACCGCCCGTGAAGATAGAGGGACCTCGGTGCAGGGGTGTGTCTGCCCGCGTGTCGTCTTTACTTCCCCCTTGCGTCCATAAAATTGTTTCATTTCTCTTTCGAGTATCAAGTGGTACAGATTCCGGGAGTGGCAGCCGCCCCAGACGAGGGGCACATCCTCCTGGTCCCGTCTCCTCCGTCTACCTCTACGAGGGTCGTGCGTCGTCACCGGAAACACCAGGACTACCCGCAACTCAGACCCGTATCCACACCGTGTCCGTCCACACGACCCGATCCATGTGCGACCCGGTTCTCCCGCCCTGGGACTGAGTGTCCTGGACCCCGAGCCCGCTGTACACTGACCGTGAGACCCTCCCGTCTCCCGACGTTCGTCCCGTCCGTCGTCTTACCACCGGCGCCTCCGTGTACCACAGACACCTGACCCGTGCCTGCCTCACCAACCCTGGCTGTGGTCCGACACGTCGTCGTTCCCGACACACCGGTCTTGGACGCCCCTGGGGTCCTTTGTCGCGTCCAGAGGACGGTACAGAAGACTCGGGGGTTCTGTACGCCGTCCCGTCGTCAGTGGTAGGAGGACGCAGGCCTCGAGAATGACACTAGAGTGGGTGTTCGGCCAGAGTCCCTTCGACCAGGTTCGAGTGCTACCCCAGGGCTCCACCCCCCCCACCCCAGGGCTCCACCCCCCACCCCGGGACTCCAGCCCCCACCCCCGAGGTTCCACCCCATACCCCAGGGTTCCACCTCTCTACCCAAGGGACTCCAACCCCCACCAGTCTGTCCTCGTCCAACGATCCCCTGGTCGACGTCGCCCCGACTGTGAGGAGAATCTTGGATCGTTCAGAAGACTTCTAAAACGAGGAACTTTTCCTGTCTCAAAAGGTACCTGCTATACTTAAGGTAGTGACTTTCCCTTCACTCTCCGACTTTCCACAATCCCATTGTCGTCACCGGGACATCAAATGACCTTTTGTGACTTAATACTTATACAACTTTCCCTTTATCGTAAAGCTTAGCCCCTTAGACCATCTCTCTCTGTCTGTACTAGTCATACACCCTCTCCACCCAACTACTGTCCGTCCCCCTACTGTCTGTCCACCCCCCTACTGACTGTCCGCTCCCCTACTGTCCGTCCACCCCCCTACTGACTGTCCGCCCCCCTACTGACTGTCCGCTCCCCTACTGTCCGTCCACCCCCCTACTGACTGTCCACCCCCTACCGTCTGTCCGACCCCTACTGTCCGCCCCCCTACTGACTGTTCGTCCCCCTACTGTCTGTCCGCCCCCCTACTGACTGTCCGCCCCCCTACTGACTGTCCACTCCCCTACTGACTGTTCGCCCCCCTACTGACTGTCCGCCCCCTACGGATTCTCCGACATCCAGACCACATTTCTTCTCGCGACTGCTGCGTGCACCGAGTCGATGACACGGAGGAGCTTAGAAGCTCCGGTCCTCCTCGCACCCGGGGAGTGTACGTCCGGAACAAACCGACCCTCTCCGAGTGTCGGAGTCAGCATTTCCCCTGTCAGTCTTTGAGCCGGCCCCGAGACGCGAGGGGCACACGCGGGAGGAGGGGGTCACCAGTCTCGCGAGGAGACTAGTCCGGCACTCACGTCCCGCTCCCCGTGGTTGCGACGGGGTCCCGCACGGGGCTCGGGGACCCGCACTCCCAAAGACTCGCCGAGGAGGGACCCACGAGTCGGGTCGAGTGTCTGCCGGCGGGGTGTAGGCCCCGGTGACCCCCTTCGGGACCGCCGACGTGTCCTCAGAAGAGCCTCCCGCACTCCGCACAAGCGCCCCACCAAAGAGCCTCCGCCACCACGGTGTAGCGGCTCGTCCGTTCCCCGGGCTCCTCTGCCCGCGGGGGACCCTCCGCGCCCCTGGGGCCAAGGCGCAGGGTCCTCCGCGGAGCGAGCCGGTGGGCGAGGGGCCGGTCTCGACAGACGGCCGCGAGCCGTGGAGCCACCAGGCGTCGAACACAACGTCTTCAGCACCCCTCTCCACCCGGAGGGAATCGAAGACACGTCTCTACCGGCACGACGCGACTCCCCTCGGAGAGTTGTGACTCGACCTCCGCCCCGGCCCCAGAGGTCGGCCCTAAAATGCTCAGTGGACCCCCGCTCTCTACCTCGGCGACGGCAGTCCCGCGGAGGGAGCCGCCACCCACCGGGCCTCGGACCGAGACCCGAGTCCGAGACGTCCGTCCGGGCGGTCGCGGAGCAGGAGGTCAGAGGCCCCGTCCCCGACTCGCCTCCGGTGAGATCCGTGTCTACCCCAGACTCCTCCGCACACCGGACGTGGTCTAGTGGTCCCGGAGACGGTTCCCTAAGGACAACCCTATTAGGTAAATAAGAGATAAAAGTTGGGTTTAGTCGATGTATGTGGTGTCGACAGGTCGTCTATCAGGGGGCCCCTGGTCCGTCCACTCCCCGCCCCCGGTCCTCTCCGTCCTTCTCTTCCTTCTCCCCACTC